>JAXCGZ010011843.1:0-15000 GCA_037179515.1 Halocaridina rubra
GAATAGAACCATCTTAATACTGTGTAATTAAGACAAGGCTAAGCATCTCAGAGGCAGCCATAGAGAGAGTTAATTATCGTCTCTCTGAGCTTGATAAAAGGATATTATTTTATCCTCGTGTCTTGCAAATGTCGCCATGCTTTAATCATGTGGCCAAAAAGAGTTGTCCTTGATGCTCGTTCATTATTTCATCATTTTCTCTCTCGTATCTATTCATTTTATTTTGTAACTTAGTCTCATATATGATTTTTTGTCATATGTTTTCGTTGTTATTTCCCTTAATGGGCTTAGCACATGGATAAGAATGATACTACAGAGCTGAAAGATGAGTGTTGCTTGGGTTTAGAACTGCTTACATTATAGGACATGCCTTGATAAATATACTAATTATCTTGAGAGAGAGAGAGAGAGAGAGAGAGAGAGAGAGAGAGAGAAGAGAGAGAGAAGAGAGAGAGAGAGAGAGAGAGAGAGAGAGAGAGAGAGAGAGAGAGAGAGAGAGAGAGAGAGAGAGAGAGAGAGAGGAGAGAGAGAGAGAGAGAGAGAGAGAGAGAGAGGGAGAGAGAGAGAGAGAGAGGAGAGAGAGAGAGAGAGAGAGGAGAGAGAGAGGAGAAGAGGAGAGACGAGAAGAGAGAGAGAGAGCGACTCCCATCATAGGACGGCATATCCCGCTGAAGCCAGCACATTGGCAATATTATAATACACTAATAATAATTGGAAAACAAGAGCTTTCATTTATACCATGATCTTCCTCACCCACTCCATCGCCTGTTCTGTGGAAAGAATAAAATAGATGATGGGATGGCCAACCTATCACTCTCCATTAAATTTTTGAGGAAGCTCTTACCACACATAAGGAGTGCATATGCAGCATTTCTTCTCCTTGTAACCCCAATTCGTCCCTTTTAGTCGGTTTTTAAGACAAAGGGAATGAGGGTCGTTTTGTTTTCCGCACCAGCATGAATGTACCTTTTAGCGGCCTTATATGCTACTCAAGCAACAAGTGTAAAAGGTACGACGTTACCATTAAAAACATTGGTAAAAATAAGTAAGTGAACAACCATAGCACCGGAAAAAAGTATTAATGGAATCTTCCAATATTGAATGATTGCTTTAGGAATTATTCATTAATGTCAATGCAGGAAAGACTGATCTTCGATAAGAAGGGGAGAGCAAGATACAAATATGTGAAGCATGTTGAAGGGTATATACATAAAGTAAGAAAAAACTAAAAATGAAAGTTTTGCACTTAAAGACAGAAGTATCTATATGATCTCTAATAGCTATATATAACAAAGTGAAGCATGTAAGGGTAGTGACCACTGTTGTAACTTTAATTAATCAGTGTTTTTTTTTTATTAATTAATAGACTGATAATGAGGTTTATGAATACAATATGCTATATATTTATATCTGCTAAATCAATACAGCATTCAGTGGAGATAAATCGGTGCTAGTAATCACAATATCTTTCAATTATGGGAAAACTGAGTGGAGCAGTCTCGATTCATATTGTAGGACAAAATGGTGATCCAAGAACAGTTAGAAGTACATGAGCGCTTCCATATTTCTGAAAGATATGTATTTTGAAGTACATTCATAACCTCATCGAGAACAGAAAGAGATCGAGGATCACTTCTGAAAGTTTTCGTCTCACTACACACCTACCCAAAGATGACCGTTGGTAGGAACACACAATCTAGCATGACAACTCTAGTGGAGAGATATATCCACTGTGCAGAGGGAAAGTATATAGAGATGAACACATACAGGCTGGTTGTATGGTCAAAAGATTTTAGAGCATTATCGGCACACCAACCTATAAGGCTAGCTCCACAAGCGCAGAGAGAACACTCTTATATGTTATATCAGTACTTCACTTGAAAAAGGCTATCAAAGAAAGGTGGCACAATAGTGATTAGGAGTGTGATTAGACACCCACCACACTTTACATGAACAAAATCACATCGACATATCAAACAGATCTATGCTGACAAGGGAGGATAACCAGATAACCGCATTTGCACGCCAGGTAATAAGGAAACAACAGTGTCTTCTACAGCATAATATATAAAGATGGATAGGGAGTTTCAGCCCATCCAAGTATTTCACCATTTGAGAGGTATAAGCTTCAAGAGGGTTCATTAATTGGGAGCAGTTACAATAGGGTAGAAAATCAAGGTTGAATAAGCTAGAGGGGAGCAATGGCCACAGTTACCATTTGCGAGGTTCATTATATAGGTAAGAACTCTAAAAAAAAAAAAAAATAGATTACAGTCGAAAAGAAGTTTATTATCTGAACAGTTTATCAAGTTGAGGAGAGCTGCATTTTTCTAAAAAGTCTCAATCTTATCACTGGAGAACAATGGAGAGGAAACTAGACATTCTCTGATACGAAAAAAAAATATCTCCACTTCTCATGGAAGAATTAGCCAGCTAACAGGCAAAGCATTCCAAAATCTGATTCATAAGCACAGGGGTACGTTGCAAAAGTGTCTTATTATCTATATATGACATTCTGGATGTAGACAGCCATATGAAAGAAATGTTTCTCGAACAAAATCATCGTAAACATAAACTTGCTCAGGGAGAAGCAACCAAGATATATCTTAAGATGCACTAATGACTAACTCTATTCAGTAAACAAAGTATTGAAACTTAGGCCAATTTATTGATGATCAAGGACAGAACGTATATCGGGTTAAAATATAAGACACACTTTATCTTTTAAGTGCTTTGCTTCCTTAGTATAAGCTGTATGTACAGAATACATTTAGATGCAAAATTCCTTCAGAATTCATTAATATATACAATTTATTATGGAAAATACAGTTTGAATATTTTTCTTTCTTTTTGGAGTGAGTATCATAAACCTGCATCAGAAAACAGCCTATCAGCAGAGTATAGAAAACAGTGAAAAGATGCTGTACTGTATTCAGTGCAAAAGAGTACTAAGTGTGGACATTATGTTAGTGGAGTTTTTAGTAGGTCCTGTCACTCGCTCTTCTGCTGTACATCAAAATTTCAAAACTTTTCAGGAATGACACAGCCATAGGAAGGATACTAAGTAATTTTTGCTCTATACTACAAACCCACGATTGAGCCCACAGTGGGGCATTAGGAAGGCCATACAACCTTAATTCTCCAGCTACAATCGGTTTGTGTCCACCTCCATAACAGAGATTAAAAGTGACACACGAGACAGCAAACAACAACGTTTTAGCTCCAACAAAGGTTGTATAAAACCTTAAAGAGAGGAGAAGCTAAAGTCACTGATCGCACTTTACCAGAAAGTTTGATATTCAAATTTTAGTGCCACTTTTTTATTTATTTTTTTATTTTGAGTAATTACTTAATTGTAATTACCTAATTGTGCTTGCGGGAAAGCGCCACAAGCTCGTAACTTCCCGTCTCTTGGTCGGTTCCATTTTGTACTTAGTGATACTTATCATACTTGTCCTTATAACTATGGATTGAGTTAGTATTAACATATTCAAAAAACGCTGTTGGGAATACAATGATGTTGAACAAATGGTAATTATATATTGTATGAAGTTACACTGCACTACAGAATAGTGTTCATACAGTGGTAATATATATAACACACATTCCAGCATTTCTCCTGCATTGGAATTTTTTGTGCTTTAGAGATGAGCTCGATAATTCATTGGTGCTTTGTTAAATCTTATCTGACACAAATGTCATCACAAAGTCATTACTTGAAAATATTTATATATTATATTTTGAAAATATAAGTTTGCTGTTTACTCAACAGACTGATGGCATATCTTACTAACCTATAACCTAAGTCAATAGTACAAGATGTTGATATGATATAAGCATAAAAATTACAGAATGAAAGTTCATAATAACAGAAGTCTGCTTATGCTATGCCCCTTTAGTACTCAATAAAGTATGCATAGCACCAGTTAAAGACAGAAGAGTGAGAGGAGGTTAGGGCACCTATTTTAAATTCCTCGATGGTATAGTTAACAGAGAGCAAAACCTTAATATATCATGCTCTAAAAGAACTAGAAGTCAAGGAAAGAAGCTTCGAAAGCAATCTTCAAAGCAGGGTATAATAAATATTACTTTTAATGAAGTGTTAGCAGATAATTAAAAATTACTGAGAAAGGATACTGCAATTGCTAAAAATATTCAAATATTTGGGAAAAATATGTAAAGTATCAGAGTTCAGAAAACAGAGCTGGGGGGACTTGAAGTGGCAGCCTCCTTGCCGCATGTCCACCCTTTGGAGCTGCAAATAAGAAGATGACGTCAAACAACTCAAAAGAGGAGAACCAAAAGAGGCCGAACTCACAACCAACCCTTGCCCGTCACAAGGCACGAAAACCTCGGAGTTTTTCTGGTAGCCAGGGGAATGACCTCATTTCTATTCAAAACACAAATTTTCCTACACCAAGAAATTACTCTCTAACGGTACAGTTCTCAATAACTCCTTCAAATCGGATTCACTGAAAACACATTATGGGTGACTACACAGCACACAACCTCATATGCCAAACATAAAAGATATACTCCCCGAGAGCTCTGTGGAAAAGCCTGGGATTGCTAGTGGCCTTCTTTAGAGACTTGCGGTTGTTTCGCTGGCAGCTAAGAGAACAACAAAAACAACAAAGGTGGAGAATCATGATTCTTTCATGTAATCAGAAATTATTACTCCTCATATTGGTTGTGTTACAGGAGCCACACTTGGTAAAATTAGTTGGGTATCGCAAGGTGTTGCAGTATAAAATAGTCTTACATTGCTGCACATGTTTGTTAGGTACAATATGATGACCATTCGGGAATTTGGTTAATATGTGGTCATACAGAAAACTATGTACTGCACAGCACACTCTGCCTGTAACGTACTGCTTAAATATTGAAGATACTGTGCCTTCCTGCATAGCAAATAATTTACTGTAAATAAAAACAGTAAAGTTCAGCATTACACTAATAAAAATAAAATTATACTGTGTTATAATGAGCAGAACTGTAATCTTCAAACATCAACGTAGAGGGCAGAGTTGGTCTGGAGGATATTGTTGGGATTGTGAAGTGAGTTTGGATGAACCAAGGTAATTATGAAGGAACATTATTTTCTTATCATTTTCCAATTCATAATTACTTTCATTATTTCTAAATTCGTTGCATGAAATCTTTACAGGTAGCAGAAAACATACTAAATATATTACAATTACAATAAACTGAATGCACTGAATGTATTTTAATATCAGAAAAAATGTTTCTAATGTAAAACTTGGGGAACACAGTAGGGTAGTGGTAGAATGCTAGACTCTGAAGGTAACAGACCCATGATCCACCTTTAATTCCCCAGATTCAGTCATTTTATGCCCACCCCCTTTATGGAGACTATTAGTGGCACAAAACACGAGGATTATTTATTACTTCATATATAAAAGTTACAGACGGATGTGACCGTCCCTTAAGAAGGGGGATATTATTGCGGAATGTCACTCACCCCTTTTAAGCTTTATGCAGCTTAATCAGTTTGATATTCCTTCCAATCAAAACTAATTTGGGTTGCAGGATGAACTAGACATTACACAATAAATATGTAAATCAGGACACATTTTACATATAATTGCCAACGAAATTGCAGACACATGAAGACAAGACCAAATGCGAGGCTCACGATGCTGAGATACCAAAAAATTCATAAAGAAAATAAACATTAAAACATCAATGAAAGTGTCATTAAAGTTATAAATCTATCTATCTACCTTGGCTGTCTCCCCCAATTGGGGGGTAGCCGACATAAAAAAAGAAACAATAAGGGGATTACTTTGCTCTAGGGGCAATGACGAGGGAGCTAGCGACCGTTCAGATTGTACTGCTGGAGTGCCACAGCCCATCCACCCGGCTCTTTCACAACCTGTGTCGCTTCATATAAATGCAATATATATATATATATATATAATATATATATATATATATATATATATATATATATATATATATATATATATATATATATATATATATATATATATATATATATAATCAATTAAGCACATTACTTATGTGAAAACATGAATCATTTTTTACCCCGACCGGGACTCGAACCTAGGACTTATAATTACTAAAAAAATTTAAAATAAAAAAAAATTATTCATATATATATATATATATATATATATATATATATATATATATATATATATATATATATATATATATATATATACATACATACATATATATATATATATATATATATATATATATATATATATATATATATATATATATATATATATATATATATATATATATATATATATATGTATGTATGTATATATATATATATATATATATATATATATATATATATATATATATATATATATATATATATATATATATATATATATATATATATATATATATGAATAATTCTTTTTTTATTTTAAAATTTTTTAGTAATTATAAGTCCTAGGTTCGAGTCCCGGTCGGGGTAAAAAATGATTCATGTTTTCACATAAGTAATGTGCTTAATTGATTATATATATATATATATATATATATATATATATATATATATATATATATATATATATATATATATATATATATATATATATATATATATATATATATATATATATATATTACAGCCTTCAAATACTATACACATGTGTACTGCAATACTGCATATCATTTCATGTGTACTACTGACGACACTGCTGACGGCGAAATTGCATTCTCTAATGTGTAAAACTTTTTGTTTTACAACCTTTTAAATCTGCTACATCCTCTTATGTGCTAAGGATTTTTTATTTACACTATGGTGACAGACTTACTGTATATGTCAATAGACGCCATCGAATATACATTAGGCTGCTTACAACTGTACTAACATGTACAGTAAAATCACACAATCGAAAACCTATTATTGTGATTCAGCTGTCATATTTTCAATAAATTTTCAATAAAGAGTATATTTTCTTAATAGCAGAAAGTTTACTAAACCCTGTTTGGTGTAAAGTAGTACGTTAATGCGTCTCAAAAGGCTCAAGAACTTGATCTTCTGTTTCTCAAGTTCGTGTAACTATTGAATGCACTGTGCATGAATTTGGGAAAACTCTCTACAATAAGTGTATGACTGCAGGGATTGGAGAAAATATAGCTTTCTAAATAAAGACTCTCACCATGTGCTAATCTTTTAGCTTATTATAATTTGAAGTTTGAAATGCTTAGGTACCTTAAAATATTATGAATATTAACGTTACATGCTTTTTCTGCTTGTTTTCATGTATCCAACCAAGATATTTGTACAGGTAGTACTCTTCTTAGTCTAATTATTTTTTTCTGGAAAGTACTATAAGGTAAGGTGTTCTTGTCATACATTTAACAGGTTCATACACAATTCTGACAAATTTTGTAACTAAAATCTCATTTGCTATCTAACCCAATATGCACTAATCATTCAGCCACTGCTATATTCTCTCATTTAATCTTGTGAGCTACAGAGAATACTCTAACATTCCATGATCCTCTGATATCAAGCAAAAGCATGCATGGTTGTAAATATTAGCAATTTATTCTATACTTGAATCTAAATAGAATACAAGTACACAGTATATACATAATTATCTTTGGATGCTATTTTATGTTCTATTGCCCATCTAAGGGTTGCTTACCTCTTAGAAGTCAGTAGTGCAAATGTTATCAAATCCACGTGAGGTTTCAGCAACTTGAAACAGTTGGAACCAAGAATAAAAATCCTTAAAATATTTCCAGATACACAGTACTAATATTCATGACCCTCCTTTCGTTGAAAGAAAGAAATCTGCAAGAAAAAAATATATACGAAAATATATGAGTCACTATAGTGTCTTTACAAATCCTTGAATATTATAGTAATACCTCATCTTATATGGTCCTAACTTACGCTAGATTTAATTTTGCAGTGTTTTTTCTTACTACTTGAAGGAACAAATAAAATTTGACTAATGTCACCTAATGCAACATTGTATTGCGATGTGTATTTAAGGTCCGCATCCACCCCTTCGGTGTCCCGGTAGATTACATAGATTAGCAAAAAAATATTAAAATTAATAGTCCATAAAAATAAAAATAATAAAATAAAAAACAATGTGTAAAATTACATAATAGTAAAAGTTAAAATATAGAAAAAAAATTCATAGAATCATTCGACAGATTAAAAATTTTATAACTATTGTGCATAGTATGCATGATACATATATTAACATTACATAGTCTCATCCTTTCCCTCCAACTTTTACCTCAAGCCCATCAAGCACATCAACATCATCTATTTTGTGTTTCTATACATTAGCATCAATTAAAATGAATACTGTATAATTACAAAAACACAGAAAATATTAATAAACTGGAGCAGATACACCTCAGGGCCGTCAATCCGAGAGGGCGCCATTCACGTTTGGCCAACGGGAGATAACGCATCAGATAATTAAGCAACTGGAGAGAGAGCACTGTAAGGTAGGTTACTTTAGGTTAGATTAGGTTAAGTAAGTTAGGTTAGGGTTAGGTTGAGTTAGATTAAGTTAATTTAGGCAAGGTTAGGTTATCTCCAGTTGGCCAATCGTAAGGGGTGCCCACTCGGGTTGACGGCGCTGAGGTGCATCCTCTCTAGTTTATCATAGAAAATTTTAAGCTATTAAACACCATATTAACAATGGAATCATGACTAAAACAGGAAAAAACTACCTTTTTGTCTAATTAATCCCATTTCTGATACCTCTGTGTTCATGAAAACGATGTTATATGTATCTAGCTCTTTAATTTTATAGCACAGCAAGGTATAAATTCAAAAAGCTTTCCCTAACTTTTTCCTCTTACTGTGGTATTTTACTCATAACAAGCAATTTGGAGAATAACAGAAAAAGAGAGCCTAGTAGCATGCAAGTAAATAAGGTAAGGTATTTCATCTACATAGTCAGGTACACTACCCTCCATCTTTCTCCCTCTTCCCTCTACCTTTGTTTTACCTTAGTCCAGCAAAGTGAAAAGGTAAAATGGCATTGCCCTGCATAAAAATAATGCTTCCAGTAGTGGCAACTGGGGTTAATGTACGTCTATTTACATCTTCACGTTGGTGCTGACGAGAATATAGAGAGAATTTCATTAATTTCATGTACTGTATTATAGTTTTGCTTCTAATTCTTAACAGCTTTTGTAGCATTAAAAGCTCGTAGCATCATTGTAAATAAGGTACTAAGTGATTTTAAGTATTTTACTGTTAGTGCAATACAAATCAACACATTAAATACTGTAATGAAAGACAGTGTTCTATAATGGTTGTAGTACTATATTGTTGAATGCACAGAAGATTATGTGTGTAAATTTTTTTTATCCATTTTGACAACTTGCTGGGACTATAGCGTGGAGTGGAAAAGCAATAATTCTAAGCCCCATTGAAAGTAATTGCATACAGCTCTCCAAACAAAAATTTCTCAAATAACAACTTCACTTGAAAGGATTAAATTACTTAATCTAGACTTACACATTTTTATCTTCTGGCGGATATTTAGCAAAGTTATATCCTGACTTAAATTGCCAATAATGATAATAAATAAATCTGAATTTATTAGAATGCACGTAATGTTATCCCATATTGAACAGAATTTAATAAAATCCAGAGAACTACTTTCATTTTTTCCAAAAAAAGTTTGACAAAGAAGAAACTGCGTTGAGAGGCATGCTATTAAAAATATTGTTTAACTAAATGTAAAGAATTGGTCATGTCTCTGTGGTCTTTATAGTAATTAAAAACCAAACTATACCATATTCACATTTATATGACCATATCACTTTTGTATGAAATTGTAGCAAACAAGGAACATGATATGACTAATGCTGATTGAAACTGACCTACAGGGAATATGGTAATAGAAATACTAAATTCTTATATTAACATACCCACACACACACACACGCACACACACACACACACACACACACACACACACACACACACACACACACACACACACACACACACACACACACACACACACACATGACCTACCAGAGTCTGTAAATTCATTCATGAATATGTTTGCAGATGATGCAAAGATTGTGAAGAAAGTAAAAAACGAGAACAATGGTAGAGAACTTCAGGAGGATCTAAATAATCTGCATGAGTGGTCAGAAAAGTGGCTAATGAAATTCAATACTTCAAAATGTAAGGTAATGAGAATGGGTACAAGTGCAAGAAGGCCCAAGCTTAACTACTCGGTGGCTGGAGTACAACTTCAAGAGACAGAAAATGAGAGAGATCTAGGAGTAAACATACTGGCAGATTTGTCTCCAGAAATACATATAAATGGCATAGTAAGGGCAGCATATGCATTCTTATCAAATGTAAGGGTAGCCTTCAGGCACATGGACAAGGAAATGTTCAGAAATATTTATGTAACCTATGTGAGGCCAAAACTCGAATATGCAGCCCCCTTTTCGAATCCGCACTTGAAAAAGCACATAGCTAAGCTTGAAAAAGTTCAAAGACATGCCACGAAACTGGTGCCAGAAATACGCAATCTCAGTTATGATGAGAGGCTGAGGGAATTAGACTTACCATCACTCGAAGCTAGAAGAGTAAGGGGGGATATGGTGACAGTCTTGAAATTCCTTCATGGTTATGATAGAGTGGATAGGGATCGATATTTCGATATGGCTGGCTCTAGAACTAGAGGTCATAGTTTGAAGCTTCGTAAGAAAACTTGTTTGCAGGATGTAAGGAAATACTTTTTCAGTGTAAGAGTAGTTGATAATTGGAATTGGCTAAGCGAGGAGGTAGTTAATGCTATCTCAATCCATAGTTTTAAGGACAGGAATGATAAGTATCACTAAGTATAAAATGGAAGCGATGAGGAGACGGGAAGATACGAGCTTTGGGCTCTTTCCCGTAAACACAATTAGGTAATCACAATTAGGTAATCACACACACTTATGATAGAGTGGATAGGGATCGATATTTTGATATGGCTGGCTCTAGAACTAGAGGGCATAGTTTGAAGCTTCGTAAGAAAACTTCTTTGCAGGATGTAAGGAAATACTTTTTCAGTGTAAGAGTAGTTGATAATTGGAATTGGCTAAGTGAGGAGGTAGTTAATGCTATCTCAATCCATAGTTTTAAGGACAGGTATGATAAGTATCACTAAGTATAAAATGGAAGCGATGAGGAGACGGGAAGATACGAGCTTTGGGCTCTTTCCCGTAAACACAATTAGGCAATCACAATTAGGTAATCACACACACACACACACACACACACACACACACACACACACACACACACACACACACACACACACACATAGAAGAGTTAGTAGTGGAGTTCCACAGGGTTCAGTTTTAGGGCCACTTTTGTTCCTTGTATATGTAAATGACCTACCAGATTCTGTAAATTCATTCATGAATATGTTTGCAGATGATGCAAAGATTGTGAAGAAAGTAAAAAAACGAGATCAATGGTAGAGAACTTCAGGAGGATCTAAATAATCTGCATGAGTGGTCAGAAAAGTGGCTAATGAAATTCAATACTTCAAAATGTAAGGTAATGAGAATGGGTACAAGTGCAAGAAGGCCCAAGCTTGACTACTCGGTGGCTGGAGTACAACTTCAAGAGACAGAAAATGAGAGAGATCTAGAAGTAAACATACTGGCAGATTTGTCTCCAGAAATACATATAAATGGCATAGTAAGGGCAACATATGCATTCTTATCAAATGTAAGGGTAGCCTTCAGGCACATGGACAAGGAAATGTTCAGAAATATTTATGTAACCTATGTGAGGCCAAAACTCGAATATGCAGCCCCCTTTTGGAATCCGCACTTGAAAAAGCACATAGCTAAGCTTGAAAAAGTTCAAAGACATGCCACGAAACTGGTGCCAGAAATACGCAATCTCAGTTATGATGAGAGGCTGAGGGAATTAGACTTACCATCACTCGAAGCTAGAAGAGTGAGGGGGGATATGGTGACAGTCTTTAAATTCCTTCATGGTTATGATAGAGTGGATAGGGATCGATACTTTGATATGGCTGGCTCTAGAACTAGAGGTCATAGTTTGAAGCTTCGTAAGAAAACTTGTTTGCAGGATGTAAGGAAATACTTTTTCAGTGTAAGAGTAGTTGATAATTGGAATTGGCTAAGCGAGGAGGTAGTTAATGCTATCTCAATCCATAGTTTTAAGGACAGGTATGATAAGTATCACTAAGTATAAAATGGAAGCGATGAGGAGACGGGAAGATACGAGCTTTGGGCTCTTTCCCGTAAACACAATTAGGTAATCACAATTAGGTAATCACACACACACTAACCGCGCGTTCAGTGACACATGGAACTGCTCCTCTTAAATTTTTAATTGTTTCGAGTGACTAAGTGCTTAGTGGAAAACTTTACCATAATTTCCCTAAATCTGAAATCCTGCAGAGTATTGTGAGTACAAAACTTATATTTGTTGTATGACGAGACTGTCCAAAATATTAAAGGAAAAAAAATTGAGAACATTTTTCGTGAGGGGAGAGAGAAGCTGCCGTCCAGTTCTGCCTTGAAGGAAATTTAGAAGAGTTGCCAGAGGTGAAGCCATCACATCACATTACCTAATTTTTTGTGTAAAGCGGGGAAAGCTCTTAGGACGTTTACCTGATCCTGTGGTTCCATATATTGTTAAAATCAGTATCCTTCCCATTTATATTAACTTGTTAGTTAGTTTGATACAAGAAAAAATTGAATAAGTAAAAAAAAAAAAAAAATATCCACCTGTCAACAGTACTGAGTTAAGTTGCCAAGTAGTACAGCTGTCTTATTTTCTTCATTTTTTTTTTTGCTTTTCTTTTAGCTTTCTCTTTTACTATTTTGTTTTTATTTTTGTATATATATTGAGTTAAATGTAAAGTCTAATCTTGTGATAACATACCTTGGTTAGCAAGTGGGTTTATCAGTTAGGAAGAATATATAGCAGAAACAGGTGGGTGCCACCTCAGACACAGGTTCGAATTTTTCCTTCAGGTTTGACTTTTGTTTTGTTGCATTTTTTTTCTTTTTCTTTTTATCCTTAAATTACCATGGTCAAGTTTTTAAGTTAAGATGTGTGTTACCAGAAAAGAGATAAACTGAGTCACTAAATAGCACTTATATGGAGATATAAAAATTCGGTGTGAAGCTTAATTAAAAGTTTTTCTCTTTTTTTTTCCTCTTTCTCGTCTTCTTTCTATATTCTGTGAGAGGGAGAACATAAAAATGACGCCATCTCTGTCCTAAACCTCTCCCATCCATGGGTCAGTAGGAGGGGTAGCCATCAGGAGACTCAAACAGAAAATCAAGAATATAGAGGATAATGGTTATAAGCCTTGATGATAAAATTCAGAATATGGATGGAGAAATGAAAGAGAATGAAACACTCAGAGAGCAAATAAGATCTTTGGAGGAAGCAAATAAAGCACAAGGGCAGGAGAGAAAGGAACTAGAAAAAAGAATAAAAAAGCTGGAAGGGGAAAAGAGTCAACTAGAATCTAGACTTTCTAAACAAGAAGATAAAAACAAACAGCTAAATGACAACCTAAAGGAATTAGATGTTAGTTCACTGCTCTCTTCTGAGAGAGACGAGATTGCTGCTTGGAATGTCCAGATTAAGGAAAACATTGAACAGTTCAGAAAAGAGTTCCAGGAGCTGAATATGGAAAATGATGCCATGAAAACTTCCTTTGCTGATGCACTAAAGGGGAATGTGGCAGTAAAAGAGGCTGTAAAGGTGGTGGCACTGGAAAACATACAAACAGTTGACTATAAAGAGACAGTAATCGAAAAAATGAAAGACGTTGTGATGGAAAGGGCAAACCCACTCATCAGACAGGCACTTGATAAGGAGAAGACAGTGGTAATCTCAGGCATAAGCGAGTCCCAGGAGCCAACATGGCAGGGGAGACTTGAAGAAAATAAAGCTAGGGTTGTAGACCTGATAAGAAAGCTTGGAGTAGTATGTGGTCCTGAGGATATTGTAAACATACACCAACTAGGTAAATATTCGAGGGAAGGAAAGCCGAGACCAACAAAAGTAACCTTTGAGAGAGGGGAAACATGTAGGGAAATATTGTTGAGAAAAAAAAGTCTAAAAGACCTTCAAGAATTCAAAGAAGTGTTCATTAGACAATACAGAACACAGGAAGAGATGGGAAAGATAAAAAACTTGTTGCAAGAGGCAAGAAGGTTAAATGATGAAAGAAATGAAGAAGAGAAGAAAAATTTTCTTTACATAGTTCTTCCAGACAAAGGGGAGATAAAGAAGATAATGACAGAAGATCAGGGGATGGGGCCTCATTAAGATTGTTATACACAAATGCTGATGGATTAGCTGGTAAGGCAGTAGAATTAAAAGATAGGATTCACAACAGTAAGGCAGATATAGTAGCAATTACAGAGACTAAGTTGAGTGAGGACATAAACAGTGTCACAGTTTTTCCTAAGGGTTTCAGAATACTAAGGGTTGAAAGATCTGAGAGGACTGGTGGAGGGATAGCACTGCTCATAAGTGAAAGGATTCAAGTTGAAGAAATAAACTTGGCTATAGAAAGTGAGTTCAAGGAATTTCTTGTTGCTCGCATAAATACTGGGTCAGAGAGCATTATAATAACTGTTGTATACAACCCACCAAGGAACCAAAATAGGCTTGAAGTTTATGAGGAAAGTCATATAGGTACTATTGAAGTCATAAACTCAGTTGTTAACATGGCACGGGAAAAAAATGTAGGACTTTGATTATGGGAGACTTTAATCATAAAGAGATAGATTGGATAAATCTTGACCCACACAGTGGTGAGGACTCATTCGGGGCAGGATTCCTAGATTGCGTACAAGGGAATTTCCTACACCAACATGTAATGGAACCAACAAGGGCCAGGGGTGGGGATGAGCCATCACTACTTGATCTAGTGTTCACAGATAATGTGTTGGATATTGAAAAAATTGAGTATGAACCACCAATTGGAA
>JAXCGZ010011843.1:20000-25000 GCA_037179515.1 Halocaridina rubra
TATTGCAAGGTTTAAAGGTACAAAAAGTAAAATGTTTAAACGTCTGCATATTGCAAGTACTTTTACTAAAATGGGTATATAAGTATATATACATTTACTTGACAAGAATGGCATTAGAGATGGGATATTCCTTACTGGCCTTTGGATAATACATGACGTTTTACCAGACATCTAGAAATGCTTAGCTCTAAAGGGCTAAACAGACGATCAGTATTACTGACAGTATTTCCTGTACTGTCATTATTACTGTCGGTGTGTCCATCATATGGACGTAGTAGTTCACACCAATAGAATAGTGTCAGTATTTTTACTGACAGTAATAATGATCGTCTGTACCCCCCTTAAGATAAAGACGGGAGGCGAGTTTCATCCCTCATCAAATAGTAATTATTTTGACATTTCTAAAACTCACGTCACCCACTCCTGGAAAACTATTACTCGGGTAAAGAATCACCTAAATAAATTTACTGATAAAAATAGAAGAGAAAAAAACTCGGTTTAGGTGGGCCATAGAGGTTTGGTTAGGAAGTTAGATTAGTCTGATTAGGTCAGATTAAGTTTAGTTCGTTTACTTTGTTTTTTTGACGGAACGGTTAGGAGTCACCCACCGCCGCCTACCAATTTCGGCCCCAACACAAACAATTGTAATTAACGAGAAAAAATATTATCAAAATAAATACTCAGTACATATAACTATAAAAAAATGGTGTACATACAACAAACCTTTACTTTTTATTGTATTAGAAATATAAGGATCACTAATCACAGGAAAGTTTCGTTGACTGCAGGAATTACCACACAACCAAAACCCACAATGCCAGGTATAAAGTAACCCCTAGTTTTTCAACCAAGATGAAATGTGGATTGGAGTTCGTAAACATAACGACAAATTTCTTAATGTTTAACATACGAATTGCTAGTTTCACCTACAGGTTCATCACGTTTTACAATTACTGCAAGTGCTTCTACTGCTACTATTTTTTTTTATCAGCTGCAGATTCCACAGTATTGGTAGGTGCTAAGCAGACTAATTGCGAGTGTGATCAAGAATTTCATAACCTTTTATAACTGCAGCATCCACTACTACTACTACTACTACTACTACTACCAATTGCGACGTCGGTCAATATATGATATTGATTGAGAAATATGTAAAGATATTTTCAGACTATAGGTCTACTGCAAAGAATCTAGACTTCGCTGGGAGTCGTACTCGGTGCCCGTTCAAGACATAGCCTACTGCATAGGTTAGTGTCAGTAAGGGTATCTGACGGTAAAACAATCTGCCAAAAGCAAGCACTATTCTCAAAGTTTAGTGAAAATCAGCAACTCTACATGAACAAAAAACAAACAAACTGCAAATTGAAAAGAGAAGTTTTCGTGATCATATTCATAATGACTTATAACGAATATTTTTTAACCTGAGGATTTGTGGAATAAATGTCCAATCACTGACCTCCCACATTGAATGGGGTACTAACTTTGCCTGACGACTAACCAAGAACATTCACAGGGCTTACAGTTTTCTTTTTCTTATTATTTAATGATAATGATGATGACATTTCTTCTTCTTATTCTTCTTCTTCTTCTTCTTCTTCTTCTTATTATTATTATTATTATTATTATTATTATTATTATTATTATTATTATTATTATTATTATTATTATTATTATTATTATTATTATTATTATTATTGCCGAGTAGTAAACACCCAGATACCAACAGCCATGCCCCCCAAGTGGTTGTAGCAACATAAGTAACAGCTAAGAGCTTGAAAACGAAATTAAGGCAAACTATCGAACTGCCCTTTTGTCAACAAGTGTGTCAAAGTCGGTAGAAAAACACGACTGAGGAAATGACTAGTAGGGTTGTGACAGCGGGATGGTTGTATACTTTTTAGGAGTGTGTGTGAACTTACCACTTTTTGTAGAATACTGTATTGAAACTTATATATGTAATTATGTTAAATTGAGAAGGACTGTGAAATATGGTATATAAACGCATACAAAAGAATTAAGTTTTGTCTTATGCACCCTTCCATAGCCTACTCGAGAGATCAGTGTTGCCACCACTTCCTGAAATGTGCAGCGCTGATGTATAAACTCACAAATTCACCCTTTCAAGGTAGGTATGGCTTCAAATGTGAGTTAGGTTAGGTTAGTTGGGTTTATTTAGGTTAGAACTAAATCTGCATCCAAAAAATTGGGAGTTCTCTTTTGTTTTCGTCATTACTTTAATTCTTTACAGTTACTTAAAATCTTTATAGGTCTAATCCATCCTTGCTTAGAATACTGCTTGCACATCTGGGGTGGTTCTTATACTTATTTCCTTGATAACTCCCCAGAGTGAGCTATGCTCTACTATGTAGCCTACATCAGTTGTATATAAAATGATAATTTTGATCAATTAAATAAGTCTTCAAAATGTAACCTTTATGTTCTTCTCAGGCTTTGTTGCTGCTTCACACAACATATATTAACATCTTTATTTGATATATTAGCATTATTCCATCGTATACTAGCATATTCATAGCACAGCATTCTAGTTTTTTCTTCATAATTTGCTAGTTATAGCAAATTATGGGCAATGTCTTTTTGAAAAAATTGTTGGTTTACTTAGAATGGGCACTTGATGTCATTTTAGGTGCTTAATCTGAGTCAGATGCAAAAGGAATGTGCTTATGTTTGAATGAGATGCAAGTTAGTGACCCAACTTTGCCTAACTGAACAATAAATTTTTACATTGAATGGATTGTTATGTTATGCTTTTCAGAATTTCTTATTTACGATGAAAGTCTAATGCAGGTGCTCTATCTGGAATTGAGATACATCAGGTTCCCATTCTTGGACTGATCCCCTATTTCTATATACTCTCTAGTCACAGTTATTGGAGAAAACAAGGGTAAATGGTTACTTTCACACCCCGAAGGAGTGAAACGGAAATAGGATATTGGAAAAATTGAATTTTTTTACTATTTCACCCGTCTCCCTTTGGAAGTAAGATTAGTTTTTCCTATGCTTTTTTGTTTTGACCGAATCTGACCTTCAGAACTGTCAAAACTTATTCCTAACCTAAACTCTCCTAACTTAAATTTACGTTACCTAACCTATCCTAGCATAACCCAACTTCATCTGAAGAGGAGTAATTTAAGGCAATATTGAAGATCATATTTGTTCAAAAAAATTAAAAAAAATTCTTATAATATCGTGACCAACTTAAACAGCATCATATAGTTGGGAAATTAAACAGGTGTAATAGTAAAAATAAACAAATAAAAACTACTGGAAAAAATTAATTTAATTCATAATTCGTTAACTAACTAGGCGTCAAAGATTCCTGAATTCTCTTGCCATTTAAAAGGGGATGTCTTGTAGGTATTGCAATATTTTTAGGATATGGAGAGTAGAGGGAGGATTACTTGTCAGTTATGGGCTTGGATAGAGACTTCCAGGGTGTACGTGTGGTAATAATGCCCTGCTGTGTCAAGTTTCTTAGTAGCTAGATAATTAATTTTATTTATTTTTGCAGACAGAAACCATACTTTAATCAAGGAGTATCACCTCATTTACGCCACAGATCCTATAGTCATTTGTTCAGAGGTTTGTGGGAAATAGGAATTACTGTTAGATGAAGGTAAGTGAAATCTTGGTTGGCCCTTATTGTAAGATGAATATGTTCAATTTTTTTTCCATAAACCAAAGCTTTGTTTTCTGGAACTCAAGTGTAGATGGCAGGAGATAATTCTTGATGAAAACTAGTCTAGTTTTTAGGAAACAATTGAAATTTGATTTGTCAGAAAAGACCTCAGCAGAAACATGCTACGATTTGTTTATATTATAAATTATCATAAACATGCCCATTGGAATGCCAGAAAAGACGGGAACTAGTAGAATTATTATTATTGACAACTGGTTATGTATGTCTGGTTAGGAATTTTTGAGACGATTGATCTGCTGAGGTGACTCTTGACTGAAGAAATTGAAAGATCTTACGATGGTTAGGAATGTGGCACCTAGAAACCTACATTGCCACAGTTGTCTGGTTTCTATTATAGTATCTTAGAGGATGATGTAGTCATCTTTTTGCATACCTTGGCAATGCCAAAGTAGGGTAAAAGGATTTTTTCTAGAACTATTATGATAATTTTTGGGTAACTTTGTGTCTGCGAGCCGTATTTAGTGCTTGAAAAGTGTCTGTAGACCGAGTGACTACGTCCAAGATTTGAGAAGCTTAATATGTACATGTGTACATGTTCATTATCACTATCAGATATAATACTAATTTTAACAAATTAGACAAAATACATCGGCATAATACGAAAACTACTACTACTGCTACTGTTGCTGCTATACCACTGCTACTCCTGCTACTACTAATAATAATAAAGATTAGTTTTATGCGCTCCCGATAGCCTAGTAGGTATGTAAGGCTTCAAAATTGAGTTTAGGCTAAGTCAATAGAGTTGAGTTAGTTGGGTTAGGTTAGTTAGATTAAGTTAGTTTACAGATAAGTCCAAAAATAGAAAGGGTGCATAAAACGAATCTTTACAATAATAATAATAAAAATAATAATAATAATAATAATAATAATAATAATAATAATAATAATAATAATAATAATAATAATAATAATAATAATAATAATAATAATAATAATAATAATTCCCTAACTACCATTTTTTTTTATTTATTCAGATAACTGTACATGGGGACATGCGCACATGGGCACTCCCAGTCATATTGCAGTTGATAAACATTGCAATCTATTTGGTTATGTATAAATAAAATATTAATAGAATTTGCAATTAATTTTAAATATCATAGCAAGTAATTAATAACAATATATAGTGTGAAGAGTAATTGAAGAGTAATATTTGTAACAATATTTTCAATAGCCCTTGTTGAGTGCTATAAATTACATTTCACTTTTCAACAGTACTACTGCAGACAGTTTGAAGCAGATATAGAATAACAATTTTCAGGTTAGAATAATAAGTAGG
>JAXCGZ010011843.1:27500-37500 GCA_037179515.1 Halocaridina rubra
GATATATCATATTCCAGTGGTTTTATGGCTTTAAAACGGGCCTGTAGTACTAAATAATATCTTTAACGCGGGTGAGTTCACCTTCCTGGAAAAAAATGTCGATGTTTCACCATTTCATGCCATGCGTAACATAGACCATGTTTATCCCGTGGACGGTGAAAAAGTCACAGGTAAAAATTTACAGGGTAGGTTAGACTTTTTCCTGTGACTCTTTTACTTGGATTCGTCCATCATAGATCATTATTAGTAGACCAATGGAAATTACTTCCAAATATTATTAAGTTATTAATACCTACAGAGCAGAGAACAGGTTGGACTTTATTTTTCAGAGCTCTCTGCTTCATAGATAAAAAAAAACTCATGTTGCGATGTCGACTTTTATTAATACCTTACTTAAGAAGTAATACTTACTTTGGTAATGAAGTGAAATACATGTTAAAAAGCATGAAAGCGCTTCGAAAACCTACTTGACTTGTATGAGTAATTCAAACTGGCCAATATAAAAGTCAAATTCGCTATTGACTCACAAGAAGATCCCTCCTATTAGATTTGAAATTTTTTCACTTAATAAATTAATGAATGAGGTAGCGAAAATAAGTTAAATCCTTCCAAAAATCCAAGACATCCGAGTTGTTTCACTTGATGTTGTGTTTGTGCGAATGTCTTACCTGAGAAATCAATCTGCAATTGTTATTTGGAATGATTTATCAAGCAGGGACATTACATTGGAACACTGAGTGAGACAGTTGGGCATTCTATTCCTTTTTTTTTTTCAAATATTACTTAGATTCAGTAATTAGAGAGATTGCTTCCATTAACGTTGGCTGCACTATATTGGTTTGACAAGTTTGTATATGCAGATGACACTGTTGTGATTAGTAATTTAGTCATAATTGGAGGTCCTTCATATCACAATGTGCAGATTATATAGTAAGCATAGACTTAAAATTAACAAGGACAAAACTATTGTATGTTTTTTCAGCAGGACTTTTGTACAAAACTGGCCTCCCAATGTCAAGCTTGGGATTGACTTTTTAGAAGTGGTTGACCATTATAAATATTTAGGACATGTTGTCGAGAGTACTTTGCATATTCAAAAGGATGTAGAACTACGATTATGCAAACTTTCTCAAGTGCCTTTCTTGTGCTAAGAACCTTCTCACATTGTCACATTGACGTCCTATTATTATTCCAATTGTATTGCATGCCAGTTTGTGTCATTGGAATTATGAAGATACTTTCAGGAGGTCAGAGTTTTAAAACAATTGAAGTGACCTTCAACAATGTTCTTAATCAAAATATAGGGGTTCTTTCATATGCAAGTAACCACAGCGTTGCTGACATACATCAGCAACTTCTTCTTAAGCATCACATAGCCTTTCTTCAAGCTAAGTACTATAAAAGGCTTCATTATTCAGTTAGCAGCATTATAAAACTGAATTTACCGTTCCTAGAGTGTGGATACTTCGCTGAAGCAGTAAGACGACTGTTAAAAAGTGACTATAATGTGGATATTTGGAAATTTAATATTATGACATTAGAGGCACGAGTTTCCTGGGTACAAAAACATGAACCTAGAAGAAGAGTGCCTTTCTTTGGATTGTAAAAGCTGCTCATGGCGATTCACTAATACATATGAAATAGATTCCTTTTATATTTTTCTTATGCACATACATATACATGACCTTATTCCCCCTTGTAAGGGTGGTTGCTTATCCAAGAAACACGCATTCAACATGAACCACAAATACTTCAACTATTCCTCTCAGCTACCTCGGGATAAAGGACTGCCACATTTCCCACCCTATCACCCTGCTTGGGTCATCCATAAGGTAATTGGGCGAGGATATTCTATAATGAGGCCCGACAGCTGCAGCTAGTTTATACCCACCGCTTCATCACATCGCAACTCCCCTTACACCCATCCATCACAGTTCGCTGAGCTAGCAAGTGCGAGAAATCTCCTTGACCTAAGTCACCTATACACAATCTCCTCCACTCATTCCTATCTCTTGTACACTCTCTTCCCTGTTCCACTGACGTCCACATTTATCCAATGCCCTTATCACGCCATCCAGCCTTCTCATTCTAGGTCATCCTTGGCCTAACTCCAACCACTTCTGCACTCCACACTCTCTTTACTATTCGTTCATCACTCAAACTTTCCATGTGTCCAAACCAACTTTATACTCTCTGATCTAACCTATCCAACAAAGATCTATCAATTCCCTTTCTCTGCCTGACATCCTCATTTCTTACTCTATCTATTCTAGACACACCATTCATACTTCTCAAACACTTCATCTCCAATATATTCAACTTGTTCTTTTCATCCTCTTTTGCATTCCAAGTCTATGCACCATACAATGCTGTCAGCACAATCACACCTTCAAATATCCTTCTCTTTGCATTCTTTCCAAAATACCTATTTATCATCATATTTTCCAACCCGCCTATACATTTACTGTCTTCATTCACTCTATGACTTACCTCCACTTCCACTCTCCCATTTCTTGATAAGTGTAACCTCAGATACTTAAAACTCTCAACTTCTTCAAACAGTTTCCCATTCACCCCTACATTCAATCTGCCTACATTAACGCTCCTCGTACATTTCATGACTTTACTTTTACCAATAGTCACTTGAAACTTCCTTCTTACACACACACTAACAAATTCAGTCACCAAATGATTCAGTTCATTCTCAGTATCAGCCACCAGTGCTGTGTCATTTATGAATAGCAACTGATTCAATTTCCTCAACTTTCCATACTCACCCACTAATTCCAACCCCCTGTCTAATACTCTTCCATTCACTTCCTTTACCACTCCATCCATATACACATTAAGCAACCACGGTGACATTAAACAACCTTGATGTAGCCCTACATTCACCTCAGACCAATCACTCATACCATTCCCGACTCTCACACATGCTCTACTGTTCACTTCCACTTATTCCATACAGTCACAACACACTCCGCGATGCCTCTCTATCAATATTGTCATTTTTTTTAAATCCAAAAAGGGACAAAAAATGTCCCTACCTTTTTCTAAGAACTTCTCTCGTGCATTCCTTAACACACACACCTGATCTACACATGCTCTTCCTCTCCTGAACCCACACTGTTCTTCCCCAGTCAGTCTCTCAGTATCTTTCCTAATTCTCTAGATTAACACTCTTCAATATACCTTACCAATTACACTCAACAAACTAATTCCTCTAAAACTATTATACTAATACTTATCTCGTTTCACTTTATAAAGTGGAATTGCACATGCACTCCTCCAATCAACTGGTATGCTCCCTTTCCTAAAACATGCATTCAACAATCTAACCACCCATTCTACTAATGCCGCCCCTCCTTTTGACAAGCTCTCTATATGACACCCATTTATCCCTGGTGCTTTACCAGCTATTGGTGTCAATGTAAAATGTTCCTCTTCTTTTGGTATTTCTCTATCGCTCTCATTACCCATCATTGATATTTTCCATTCATTTTCCACAGTCACAATCTCAACCTCTCGTTCATCTTCCTCATTTAGCAGTTCCTTGATATACTCAGCCCATTTCTCTCTCACCTTTATTTCGCCTAATAGCAATTACCCATCTGCTCCTTATACCCTCTCCTCCCTATCAGACTCACCTTTCTGCACTCTTTTCACTTCCTTCCAAAACATCTTTTTATTCCTCTCAAAATTCCAGACAAACTCTTACCCCATCTTACATTCGCTTCTCTCTTTGCCTCCCTCCCTGAGCACTTTGCTAACCTCCTCTTTGCAATATACCTTTCATATGCCTCTACATTACCTATCTGCAACCATACCTCTAAAGCCTGCTTCTTTTCAGCCACTACTGTACTCACCTCCTCGTTCCACCATTCACTACCATTCCTTTTACTTCTACCTATTAGTCTCCTATCATGCACTGACTCTGCACACTTCACAATTTCCTCCTTGAAACAATTCCATTCTTCTTCCACTCCTTCCTCCACTTTCTCTTTCATCACATTCCATACATTCCTCAGACTAGGCTTATACTCACCTTCTTTCTCTCTCTTAGCAATTCACTTACTTATAGCACCTCTCTCCCTCTCATACTTCTTCTCTTTCTCCACTTTTCTCCCACTCTCATTCTACTTTCCACTAAATAATGATCAGGTAATCCACCACCAGTTCCTCTTAGTACATTAATATCCAATACCCTTCCAATCACCCTCCTGTTCATTACAGCATAATCCATTAATGCTCTGTCCACTACTTTTCCAATATCTACTCTGACCAACGCATACTTGTGCACATCCTTCTTTTAAATACAGTATTGGCAATCTACATCTCTCTCTAAATGCACATTTCTATCAATTTTTCTCCTCCCTCATTCCTACCAGGCACTCCATACTTCCCAATTACACAGTCCACTAGATCATTCCCTACTCTTGCATTCAAATCTCTCATCAACACCACATTCAAATTTATACCCAAGTCTTCCACACACATACACACACACACACACACATTCAATTATATCCTAAATTTTTCTTTCTCTTACTCACTTCTTTCACTGCCAGGGCCATATGCACTCACAAACACCTAAACCTCGCTTTCCAGTCTCAATTTAGCTACTATTATTCGAGATGATACTTCCTTCCATTCCACCACACACTAATCTTTTCACCTACCAACAGAGGCACTCCCTCTCTTCCTCTTTCTCTCTCAACTCCAGACACTCTACCTATCACACCCCCAAAGTGTCACCTCACTATTCCCTTTTATTTTAGTTTTGCTCAGTGTAAGCAAATCCTTCTTTCTCTCCACAAACATATTCCCTATCATCTCCCTCTTACTTTCACTTACACCACAACCACGCACATTCAGAGACCCAATGACTAGCGTTCTGGTTAGATCTCTCCTGCCAGAATGTCCCCGTATTTCTTAGCCACTAGTAGGAAAAAATGCAGAGGAGGGAATTCCCAGGTCCTCCGCTCCACCCCATTTCGCCGACTTTTACGGAACGCATGGGAACACGGAGTAAGTATTCTATTCCCATCCCTAATAAGAATTATTCTTAGGAGTATGCTTTTTAATATCATTACTTATTTGTGTGTGTGAACCTCATTTCTGAAGCATATTATAATTAATTTAATGTATATAAGCTCTTGCTGTCTCACAAGACACTAACTCTGTTATTATGTATGTTTATAAGAAATAACTATATGAAAATAAGTATGAATACTACTACTATACTACTACTACTAATACTAATACTAATAATAATAATAATAATAATAATAATAATAATAATAATAATAATAATAATAATAATAATAATAATAATAATAATAATAATAATAATAATAATGATAATAATAATAATGATAATAATAATAACAATAATAATAATAATGATAATAAATAATAATAATAATAATAATAATAATAATAATAATAATAATAATAATAATAATAATAATAATAATAATAATAATAATAATCATTGTAGTAGTAGTAAATAAGGGTGAAAAATTTGCATAGTCTAGATGTGTCTTAAGAAAAGTAGAGAGGCGAGTGTAGCTTAAATTTCATGAAAGGAATGAATCATATGTAAAGAATCGGAACCTACTTTTCCTAGTAAATATATATTTTTTTATTGAGTGTGACACCGCGACGGGCAAAGAAAATTACCATCACCAGGCCTGGGTACGAAGAAGATAAGGAAAGCGAAGCAGAGATGGGGATTATTGATACTTGTCAGATGTGAAGGAATGGTAAGTGATGTGTAATGCATACGCCCGAATATATGGTACAGATATAACAATCGTAACTGAAGGAAGATTCAACATCGAGCGGACCTGGCCAGTTGCTAAATTTTAAATGGTACAGTATCATTGCTACATGGAGCCGGAAACCAAAAAAAGTAGTTGCCTCGAATACTTTTTGAATATATATATATATATATATATATATATATATATATATATATATATATATATATATATATATATATATATATATATATATATATATATATATATATATATATATATATATATATATATATAGAGAGAGAGAGAGAGAGAGAGAGAGAGAGAGAGAGAGAGAGAGAGAGAGAGAGAGAGAGAGAGAGAATTTTTATCAGGCATAGTACATTCGAGGATTGGTAGGAATCCTCAGGATTAGGCTAAAATTATCTAAAATCCTTCCATCATAAATTGAAAATCTCGATGGTGTATGAGTTCATCCAATACATACCTTTCGGTACATACAACCTCACCTCTCATTGCCCACAACCTCTCTCTTTTCCCCTCTCTATATTACAACCTCTCTATCTATCTATCTATCTATACATATAACCTCCCCCTTTTTTTTCAGATAGGTGTCGAAATTTGCATGATGGTTTGAGAGAGCATTATGCAGCTTCAGAAAGCAAGAGCTTTCCAGTTTGATACTATGCAGGTAAATTCTAATATACTAACATTGTTGGCCTTAAGTAAGGTCATTTCAGACCGTTAGCTTGATCAAGAAATGAAGTGACTATAGGTTAGTACATGTCTGAGTGACAGGGTGTCTTAGATTGATGCAAGTGTAGTCTCTTATGGCAACCATAATAAAAACTTTTGATTTTTTTTTTAAACTCGGTAATTATCAAGCAAATAAAATAACCAGGTAGCGTATTTAACAGATAATAAGTCTGTTGATTCTTCGGAATGTCGTGATGGAGATTTAGATTTGAGACCGAACTTTCGTGACAATTACCAGCTTTTACTTCCGGAATCGCCTGATTGCACGAATCTCGCTCCTTATTAAATGTTTTTGAAAGATTAAGTACGTAATCTTTCCTTAGTGCATTGCTTTTATACATATTTTGTGACCTATGACTTTTGACGTTAGCTTATAAATATATATGTATGAATAACAATATCCTCACAGCCTAATCAGTTCTATTCTACATTTTTGCTATAAGTATTGTGAGAGGCATAATTGATATTCATTTCTGAAATTAGTTATGTCGACTTCCCCATACAGAAATCCTGTAAGAGTGATGCTTTGACGTATGTATTAGACTGTATATATTTTGACTACAGTAGCCTACAGGTGTAGGATAATAATAATATAATAATAATAAGACTTTATTTCCAACGTACATTGGGTATTCAAATATGGGTGTACTATTAAAATTTACAAGTAAAATCTTCCTTTAAGAGTAACTTCTTAAGATTATATTTAAAAGTATACACTGAACCAGCATTTTTTAGTTCTCTGGGAAGCTGATTATATAAATGAGGTCCACGAATGTTTATATCTCTTGAGCCAATATCAGTTTTAGACCTTCGTACTAATAAATCTTCCCCTTGACGGGTAGTTAACCCGGTAACTGAGCTTACTGTAGAAAAATTATACAAGCAATCAGGAAGATTGTTTCTTAGTATATTAAAAACAAAGGTACATATATCCAAAAACATATTTATCTCTAATCTTTATCCATTCTAGATCTTTTAAAACAGGAGAGATGTGCTCGTATTTTCTTACATTGCCAACAGCCACTCGTGCTGCAAAGTTTTGTAACTTTTGTATTCTTTGTAATTGAGTCTTATTTGTACATTCCCAAACTTTGAGACAGTAATTAATTAAACTCATAGCTAAGGACTGGACAATTATTATACGAGTTGATGTTTCAAATGAGTCTTTTACCCTATTTAGATATATTAGAGTACCCATTACTTTTTTATAAATTTCATCTATATGCATTTCAAAATTCATGTAACGGTCAAAATAGACACCTAGGTTCTTTACCGAGTTCATTGGCTTAATGATATTACCGTTAAAATTTATATGAAGATTGTCATCAACTTCTGATAATAATTGTCTGGATCCGATAAGAATAGATTGGGTTTTAGTTTCATTAAGTAACAGACCATTTTTTAGAAAGTAACGTTTAGCCATATACAAAATTTCTTCTGCTCTACGACTAAATATTTTCTAAATCATTAATTTCTCCTTCAATTAAGATTTGAGTATCGTCAGCATATTGAATGACATAACAGTTAGGTAAATATTTTACTAGATCGTTTACATATATTAGAAAAAGTATAGGTCCTAGGATCGATCCCTGAGGGACCCCAAACAATACCTTCTTGCGACTTGAAACTACATCTTTTATTCTGACTGACTGGTAGCGGTTTTTTAAATAGTTCTCGAACCAGCTTGGGTCAATGTTCATTTTTTTGCATTTTTCTAATAAGATGGTATGGTGTACACTATCAAAAGCTTTAGAAAGATCGAGTAGTAGTAGCAATGATATTTTCTTATTATCTATATTTTTGTATATTTCATCTGATATTTTCAATAAGGCAGTTTCAGTTGATAATTTTGGCCTGAAACCGTGTTGACTTTTTGCAATAAGTTTATTTTTTTCAAGAAACTCACTTAACTGATTTGCAACAATCTTTTCAAGTATCTTTGATAAAATTGGTAGTAAAGAGATTGGTCTTATAGTTAGAGACGTCGTCAGGATTTCCATTTTTAAAACCAGGAATTACATGGGGATTTTTCCATAAATCTGGGTAAATATTGGTAACTATGGAAGTATTGATTATTACCGTCAGATAATAAGCTATTACAAATAATGAATCTCTAATAAAACGAAAACAAATTCCATCTGATCCATATGCATTAGAGTCTTTCAGATTTTTTATTACTAAGATTACTGTATTACAATCTACTGTAGTAGGGTTAAAGACATCATTACTTCTATTGAATGCACTATGTTCTTGAAGATTAACATTATTATTATTATTACTACCATCATCACTATTATCATTACCATTACTACCACCATCATTATTATTTACACCATTATCAACATTTCTATTATTATTACTACTACCATCATCATTATTATTACCACCATTACTATTATTGATTTCATTTATTATTTCTTTTTTTGTTTTTTCAAAGGTTTTTTTCCCCACTTCAGCGAAAAAATTATTGAACTCTTCTGCTTTAGCACACTTACATCTACCTCATCGGGTATAATTGATGTTACTACTTTTATTACAGTTATTGGAAAGCATGGTTTTAGCAATTTTCCATGTATCAGAGATATTGCCTTTAGCGTTTTGAAATTCATTTTTGTAATACTGTTTCTTACTGTTACTTAATAATTATTTTACTTGTTTCTTATGCTCTGTAAACTTTTCTCTTAAAGGGATTTTATCTCTTTGTAGTTTTACTTCATTTTGTAGTTTGTCTCTTTCTTTCATAATGTGTTTTATGTCATCTGTTATCCAAGGAGCGGGGGGACGAAATATTTCTCTTGTCACGAGTGGTGCACATCGATCTATACATGATGATAAGACACTGGTTAAAATATTTACTTGTATATTAATATTATCGGTATATAGAATTTCATTTAATGTACTTCATTCATAAGTAAACTACAAAGTAATTCTTGTGAATAATTTCTTAAGCATCTGAATGTTTTAAAGATTGGTTGTCTCTTTGGTTTGCAAATATTTAGGGACGTTACAACAATTTCCTCGTGGTCTGCTATAGGGCTTGGCATTACGTCACACTTAGTTATCATATGTTTGGAGTTTGTTATTACTAGATCGATTTGGGAAACTGAAGTGGGAGTGATTCTAGTTGGTTTATTTATAATCTGTTCTAGATTTAAATTCTTAATAAGTCTACTCATTTTATTTTCTCTTTTTAGTTGATCATCATTAAAATCGCCATATATAAAAACTGGTTTGTTTTTTAAAATTATCTCCTTAAAAACGTCCAAAATATAGCTAAAAGAGGTTACCGAGGCTTTGGGGTGGCGGTACACGCAGCCTATGATAATAGAAGGAAACTTTTTATGTTGGACAGAGATCCATTTATCTTCCACTCCTTCGTGCTTCTCAGTTTCAAGATTTAGTTCAGTGGCCTTCAAATAATTTTTAACATATAAACATACACCTCCACCTCTACCACTGTCATAGCGATAAATATTATATGA
>JAXCGZ010011843.1:45000-59957 GCA_037179515.1 Halocaridina rubra
AGAGATAAGTAATCTACCTATTCACTCCTACCATCCTTCCCCTCCATATTCCTTGATACCCCCCGGAAACCTCTCCAGTACTCCATACCTTTAAAAAAAAATGGTCAAAGGAAAAGAAATTGGTCACCTGCATTACATCTGTTTTCTTGTTAAGTGACTTCTATTGATTCAAGGGCAACACTAAAGTCAAAAGAAGCCAGTTCTCTTATCTAAACACGGCATCTAAAACTTTTTTGCCCTCTATCAATAGTAGTAGAATTAGCTTTTATCTGGTACCTAAACACCCATTCACCTGGTGAGCGATACACAGAGCAAACTGTAACCTGGACAAAACACACCATCTTTCCTAAAGCTGAATTTTGAAACCTAATAAAAAAAATAGTTTTTTTCTCATATACTCGCCAGTTACCTGAATTGCAAAAATAATAGATATTGTACTGTTACATACTTGATGCTGATAAATTTTCCTTATTGGGTCATGGAATTTGAGAAAGAGATGAAACGATCTGGGAAGGTTGGCGAGGCAGAGGTGTGTCGGGTGAACAGTAGTTTGTCAATGTTTGAAGTCAATAGAAGATGACGTTGCGTTGGAGCCACATTTAACTCATTTTTTCTTCTTCTTCTTTTTAAGTATTTTAAAGATTCTACTTTGTTTGGTTTGCAAAGCTATGTTACGAGTGTTTGTTTCTGATCTTGTAAAGGCTGTAACTGGAAAGATAAGGCATCATTTCACTACACTAAACCTCCAGTGAAAAGGAATTCGTGGTATGGAACGCTACGATGCGGCAGCGTTGTAATGTCTCTTTTACTGATGTCCAAATATGTTCGTCTCTTTAGAAGACTTTACTGGATACAAACCTGGATCAGACTGCCAGCCACCATTGTCAAAGAAAGAGGAGTTAAAACTGCTCTATACATTACGACTAAAACGACCACCTGTCACAATCTTATTTTTCCCCCCTTTGGGCGATATTTTCTTTTGGATTTTATTTTTCCATCTTTTAGACGGCATGAACAGATGAATTCTGACAAACATTAGAATGTAAATAGATTATCCAGTTAGCAGTAGTAATGATGAAGCGCAGCTTGCAATTCTAGAGAGAAGTGAACTGAATCAAGTCTGTATAAAATTTTTAAACTTAGAAAATAGGCGCAATATTAAAAACTTGAGACCTCTTTTTTCGTGTTATTGAATTTTGCCACACACACACACACACACACACACACACACACACACACACACACACACACACACACACACACACACACACACACACACACACACACACACAAACACACACACACACACACAAACACACACACACACACACACACACACACACACACACACACACACACACACACACACACACACACACACACACACACACACACACACACACACACACACACACACACACACATATATATATATATATATATATATATATATATATATATATATATATATATATATATATATATATATATATATATGTGTGTGTGTATGTATGTATTTAGTAAAAAAAAAAAAGAAAAAAGAAAGTGAGGTTAACCTCTTTGATGGTTTTAGAGGTGAAGGGTGATACAGCTAAAGGGCAAACCCTGAGAACCTGGCAGAGAGACCACCCGTCCAGAAGATAAACAAACTCCATACATTGGTATTGAAAGGATGTTGTGGGCATCTGTGTCCAGCCTCCAGTATATGGAATTTAAATTCCATTACCCAGGTACTTCCACAGTGACTCATGCCAAAGGTTTCTGAAGAGAGTTGTGGATTGTAAGCCGGTCTAATTTCAAGATTCTTGTCTTTGAGTATAACCATGGATTGGCATCCATAAAGACTGCAGTATTTTTATATTCTGATTTTTTTCTCTTTCAAAATATAATTTTTATGCCTGTACCGGTCAAATATGACCAAGGCAGTGGTGTTTTGTAGCTTCGTCGTATGGCTTTATGTAATTACGTGATCGGTAGCTATTATATTTCAGCTATTTGCCAATCATATCAAGGTATTAAGTATATAAAATTAGAATAGCCTTTAGGGATATTATGAAATATTTTATTGAGTTGTAGAAGGCTGGTGTTAGTGTTTATGCCAAACTATAATATTTATTTTTAAGTAAGAAGCTTAAAAGCACAAGCTCTACAGACAAAAGAAAATAGATCGTAATTGATTGATCTACTAATTATTTGTTTTGTTAAATATTAAATATTAAAAGAGTACTTGTAATATTAGTTCTAATTAAATGTTGTTCCGGTTTTACGTCACGGACTCCCTTTTCTACTAAGGGCTAGGACGGTTGCCTTCTTGCGAAGGACTTGTTTTGGCAGATGTAATCGTTTCCCTGAGTGCATGCCCTCGCTAACCTCAGACCGTGACGGGGCGCGAACCCTCGACCTGACGCCTCAGAGTCGTGGACGCTACCGCTTGAGCCACGGTGACTTCCACCCCACCAAAAGTATCTCCGCTGTGACTGACCACCATCGCAAATCTGAATGCCACAATCGTGGCACTCAGATAAAACCACCAACACCATATTTCTTTTTTTCATTCACAACGGAGATACATTTGCCAATCACAATGCATTACATCTCTTCATTGGTCAGGAATCGTAAAGTTATGGCTTGCTATTCTATTCTATCTACCTTGGCGTTTTCCCCCATTGGGGGGCAGCCGACATAAAAAAGAAACAATACGGGGATTACTTTGCTCTATGGGCAATGATGAGGGAGCTAGCAACCGTTCAGATGACACTGCTGGAGTGCCACAGCCCAACCTCCCGGCTCTTCCACTACCTGTGTCGCTTCATAATGCCAACTCTCCTACTGCCCATACCACAAGGCTACCTCTGTAAGATGCAGCCCCGTGGTAACAGCAGATGTTCATCAGAGCTGCGTCACAATCGCTCGCCACTCATTCTTATTCCTAGCACGCTCACTTGCTTCCTCACATCCATTTTCCTATCATTCAGGGCTCTCCTTACTCCATCCATGCACCCAACCTAGGCCTCCCTCTAGCACATTCTCCCATCAACTCTCGTATTCATCTCCATTTTCAGCAGGGAATACGTTGGGGCTATTCTTTGATGTTGTGCAGGTGCAAGAAATGACTTTCCATAAGGATGAAATTTGCGTAGCATTTTTAGGCTTTCTGCCGTAACTCCAACCTCCTTAATTAAATAAAAAAAATTATTGTAATATTAGTTCTAAAAATATCGCGTATTGTTGATAGTAGAGCTGAAATTGGTGGCTATTATGTAATATTACCTGTCAAAATTAAAACAGTTGAAAAATTAATTTACAGTTTGTTGTAAGAAATAAAAGTAGGAAACTTGAATGATGTCCGTAGAGGATAATAATCACTGAACCAATTTGCAGAGTTCAAAAATAATAATAATGACTATAAAAAATAATTATTGAGATTATATATTTAGTTTGATAAGTAATATGATGTATTTTATTTAAAAAGCTGGACACTGTACCAGATTCACGGGAATCTGCAAAGTCATGTTAGTAATACTGGAAGTTTTGGTCTTTTATTTCATTTATTTATAGTTTAATAAGCAGGATACACAGCTTTGCATTGCTTGATATACATGTACTGTTTAAAAAAAAAAAAACATTGTTGTTCTTTAAGAATTGAACGAACTAATAATTTCTTAATCCAATATGATATTAAGCATGTACATGCCATCTAATAGTAATATTGTATGCTCATTGTCAGTCAAATGTTTCTTAAATTCATCGTGACTTGGACTTTTATACTCAAATTATAGGAATCACCTGAGAATATAAAACTATATAATTCTCCTTTTACTTTGGAAAGAGACCCCCCCCCCCCCGACCAGGCATCTGATTACTGGGGACTTTCATGAGGCAGAGTAAATAGTGAAAGCTCCCAAGTACTTGCAACGTTATTGTTGTTATTGTTTGTCGTTTTGTGTCACTCTTAATACCCTTAAGAATGGGGACCGTCCTAGCCCTTGGTAGATAAGGGAGTCCGTGACGTAAAACCGGAACAGTTATTTGGTGTACCAACAGAAAGTTTTATACAGCCATGAACATCGGTTGTATTGTAAAGACGGATATACTCTCATCGAAAACTCTGATGACATACTTGATTCTCTAGGTGCAGTTTGCACCATCCAATGGAATGGACGCAGACATTTTGGAGCTGCATTGGGAATTAAGGATGGAACAAGCATTAGTCGCTTTCCGAATAGAGCACTCTTCCACTGAGATACCGCGGCCCCCAATAGTCTCTGAAAGTGCGACTACGCCATTGTATATACTCCCGGTAATATGCCACTGGCCAGACAGCTTTTACCTTTTGGTCATTCAGTACATTTTCTTCTAACGCCTCTTTATTATTCTTTTACTGTATGGCCCAAATCCTTTTTTCTTTAAAAGAACTTTTTAAATCCTCAATATCCGTTTATGTCTTCATGTACAGAATCCTAAAATACTCTCTCATTGTAACCATCAGGCCTAAGACCCCCCCCCCCCTTTAAAACCGAAATCCATTCCGATAAAGCGCGCTTATATTTTTGCATTCACATGTGGACGTTTTCTCATAAGGAGACCAAATCCTTTATTGCCCTCACATTTCATTGTTTATTATTATTATGATTATGATTACATACACTTGCGACCTGAAACATAACAAAGTTGGAAATATGGAATGGAATACTAACTCACTCTTTCTCACTTTTCCTTTTTCTCCCTCTGCATTCCTTCTTTGTTTCCATTTTTTATCTCACTAACTTTAATAATAGTTTAGCAACCTCCCCCCTCTTCTGTTTTTTCCCACCCCTACTTTCTTTTATCTCCTTTCTCCCTCCTTTACATCCCCCCTCCATAAACAGGGAGTCTGGAACATAATAAAGAAAACTTCACCCCCACAAAACTGCAATTTCGAATTGTAAAGGATAAGCTCCCTCAAACCACAGGAAAATAGCCACACATACACACAGACAAACACACACACATGCACACATTCATGCCCAAAAAGCCATTTTCTGGCAGTGATACTATATGAAATTTCCAAATTATGTGCTTACTATCCAGGTCTTTAAGGCCGTTTTGCTATATTTATACTTAAAGATATCTAAATCCTTGATGCTGTTGGACTACGGTCACACCAGACGAGACGAGCGGAGAGGGATGATGCGACATGATGAAGCTCATTAAATTATATGTGGGTGGCTACACTGGATGAGCGGGGAGGTATGTCGCACCCATTACCCTCCTCGCTTGACGCTACACGATGCAGCATGTTACAAAATGATGCACACTGCCTAGCGACATCTCTATCTATTTTCATCATTTTCATCATGTCTACTAAACAAATTATTGGAGACGTTGACGCTTTCTATTTGGACAGGGATCGCGATGACGCTGATGTCGCCGCTCATCGCTGCACGCTACCTCCCCGCTCGTCCCGTCTGGTGTAGCCGCAGCCTAGGGCTGCGTCCACACCAGACGAGACGAGCGGGGAGGTAGCGCGGCGAGCGATGAGCGGCGAGATCAGCGTCAATGCGATGCCTGTCCAAATTGGAAGCATCAACGTCTCCAATAATTTGTTCAGTCGACATGATGAAAATAGATAGAGATGTCGCTAGGCAGTGCGCTTCATTTTGGAACATACTGTATCGCGTAACATCAAGCGAGGAGGGTAAGGGAAGCGACATACCTCCCCGCTCATCCAGTGTACCCACCCACATATAATTTAATGAGTTTCATCATGTCGCATCATCCCTCCCAGCTCAAGCCTCCCCGCTCGTCTCATCTGGTGTGGCCGCAGCCTTACAGAGACATTCAGGGCTACATAACCATTTTCTTACAGCTTTGCTCATTCTATCATATTTCCAAGTCAGGTACTTTTCCTCCAGATGTTCAAAGCTGTGTTGCAGTATTACACTTCGAAGACATCTGAAAATCTTGGCGCTTTAACATTCATTAAGACACAGGCAAGCAAACACACACACACACACACACACACACACACACACACACACACACACACACACACACACACACACACACACACACACACACACACACACACACACATCCAGTTATCTGCATGAGTGGTCAGAAAAGTGGCTAATGAAATTCAATACTTCAAAATGTAAGGTAATGAGAATGGGTACAAGTGCAAGAAGGCCCAAGCTTGACTACTCGGTGGCTGGAGTACAACTTCAAGAGACAGAAAATGAGAGAGATCTAGGAGTAAACATACTGGCAGATTTGTCTCCAGAAATACATATAAATGGCATAGTAAGGGCAGCATATGCATTCTTATCAAATGTAAGGGTAGCCTTCAGGCACATGGACAAGGAAATGTTCAGAGATATTTATGTAACCTATGTGAGGCCAAAACTCGAATATGCAGCCCCCTTTTGGAATCCGCACTTGAAAAAGCATATAGCTAAGCTTGAAAAAGTTCAAAGACATGCCACGAAACTGGTGCCAGAAATACGCAATCTCAGTTATGATGAGAGGCTGAGGGAATTAGACTTACCATCACTCGAAGCTAGAAGAGTGAGGGGGGATATGGTGACAGTCTTTAAATTCCTTCATGGTTATGATAGAGTGGATAGGGATCGATATTTTGATATGGCTGGCTCTAGAACTAGAGGTCATAGTTTGAAGCTTCATAAGAAAACTTCTTCGCAGGATGTAAGGAAATACTTTTTCAGTGTAAGAGTAGTTGATAATTGGAATTGGCTAAGCGAGGAGGTAGTTAATGCTATCTCAATCCATAGTTTTAAGGACAGGTATGATAAGTATCACTAAGTATAAAATGGAACCGATCAGGAGACGGGAAGATACGAGCTTTGGGCTCTTTCCCGTAAACACAATAAGGTAATCACATTTAGGCCCTCAAAGCTATTTTCTAGCAGCAATACTCACTGTCATTTTTCCAATTCAAGTACTTTTCATCTAAATGTTTAAAACCGTTCTGCAGTATTTACACATAGAGACATCCAAATCCTTGGCGCAGTTACATGCATAAAGAGCCTAATAGAGAATTGGACTGAGTTTTATGCTGTTAAAGCTAGTCTTGTTCCAGAGGGAGAAAAAAAAAAGGAACTAAACCCTCCCTTTCCCCCACACACATACAAAACTTAAATCCCACAATTTATTGGTAAGCTCAATGACAGTTTATCCCGAATCTGTATTCACGTCTCCGCGCTTCCACTGGCGTTCCTCGAAAGACCCTGTCATTTTCGAAAATTTGAATGTGTTGTACTTAGGATAATGCTACATGAGATTTTGGGGGCAGTGTCGCTATATTCACACGAGAGGAACTCTACTTTAGGCAAAAATCAAGATAAGGACGTGGGTTGTTCTGTGCGTTTTTTTTTTTATTTGAATATATATGACAAGGGAAAAATTCTTGCTGGTAAAGACAATTACACTTAATCTATGAAACAAAATTTAGATCCCTTTTTATTAAAACTAATTTTAGAGGGCAATAATTAAAGTATTTTTTAAAATTATCTATTGAATGAAAATACCTAAGTGTGAGAATTTCACGAGAGGTAATTTAAGAGAGTTCATTTGATATCATACTCTTATCAAATCATTAAAATATTGCCCAATTATATTCCTGAAGTAAAATAATAATAATAATAATAATAATAATAATAATAATAATAATAATAATAATAATAATAATAATAATAATACTTATAATAATATGATAATTAATATTTTTAATTTTATGATTATTATTATTGCATGAATGATGGTTATATATATACTACTACTACTACTACTATTTCTACTACTACTACTACTACTACTACTACTACTACTACTACTACTACTACTACTAATAATAATAATAATAATAATAATAATAATAATAATAATAATAATGATTATAATAATGATTATAATAATAATGATTATAATAATAATAATAATAAGAATAAAAATAATAATAATAATAATAATAATAATAATAATAATAATAATAATAATAATAATAATAATAATAATAATAATAATAATAATATTGGAAAGATGATATTAAACTTAAGCACTCAGAAAAAATCAGCCAGTTTCAAAAAGAACTTCAATCTTAGAAGAAAGAGAGAGAGAGAGAGAGAGAGAGAGAGAGAGAGAGAGAGAGAGAGAGAGAGAGAGAGAGAGAGAGAGAGAGAGAATTGTAGTCAAATAGGGTGCCATAATATGCTCGCAGTGCCAGCCCCACTGTGCTTCGTCTTTATCAGGCGTCCAAGGCTGTATAAATGACACCAAGATTTTATTCCACATTTTTACATTGCATAGTTGGGGAATAAAGCTAACGGCCCACGACTATTGAGACAGACGATGCTTTTTTTTTTCTTTTTAAGACATTTCCCTTATTTATAGGTAGAATCCAAGGAGTAAGTAAAGTCTTTTAGTTTACTCTCCCTTATATCTTTAACACGTACATTTACCATATACATTCGATATATGAAACTTCGAAGTTTTTATTATAATTATTATTATTATTATTATTATTATTATTATTATTATTATTATTATTATTATTATTATTATTATTATTATTATTATTATTATTATTATTATTATTATTATTCTTATTAGTATTATTATTATTATTATTATTATTATTATTATTATTATTATTATTATTATTATTATTATTATTATTATTATTATTATTATTATTATTATTATTATTATTATTATTATTATTATTATTATTATTATTATTATTATTATAACTGGATTACTCTAGCTTTGGTATAACGTATTATTCATTAAGCTCCACTATTATTATTAACATTGAGATAAATGTATAATACAAACTAATGAAAGTATTCCGAAATTAAATTCATAATCATGATTCGGAGCCTTAAAGATCCTCCATTCTAGATCATTTCATCGCGTATATCTTTTTAACAGTAAAAAGGAGTAAGGTCTTTTGCCATGTTTTTACTACTTCATTTTTTAAAGGCTGCTTTTTCCTTGTTCGTATGAGGTAGCTGTGTCTCACAAGAATTACTTTGTAGTTTACTTATGAATGAAGTACATAAATTAAATGAAATTCTATATACCGATAATATTAATAGACAAGTAAATATTTTAACCAGTGTCTTATCATCATGTATAGATCGATGTGCACCACTCGTGACAAGAGAAATATTTCGTCCCCCCGCTCCTTGGATAACAGATGACATAAAAAACATTATGAAAGAAAGAGACAAACTACAAAATGAAGTAAAACTACAAAGAGATAATATCCCTTTAAGAGAAAAGTTTACAGAGCATAAGAAACAAGTAAAATCATTATTAAGTAACAGTAAGAAACAGTATTACAAAAATGAATTTCAAAACGCTAAAGGCAATATCTCTGATACATGGAAAATTGCTAAAACCATGCTTTCCAATAACTGTAATAAAAGTAGTAACATATCAATTATACCCGATGAGGTAGATGTAAGTGCTAAAGCAGAAGAGTTCAATAATTTTTTCGCTGAAGTGGGGAAAAAAACCTTTGAAAAAACAAAAAAAGAAATAATAAATGAAATCAATAATAGTAATGGTGGTAATAATAATGATGATGGTAGTAGTAATAATAATAGAAATGTTGATAATGGTGTAAATAATAATGATGGTGGTAGTAATGGTAATGATAATAGTGATGATGGTAGTAATAATAATAATAATGTTAATCTTCAAGAACATAGTGCATTCAATAGAAGTAATGATGTCTTTAACCCTACTACAGTAGATTGTAATACAGTAATCTTAGTAATAAAAAATCTGAAAGACTCTAATGCATATGGATCAGATGGAATTTGTTTTCGTTTTATTAGAGATTCATTATTTGTAATAGCTTATTATCTGACGGTAATAATCAATACTTCCATAGTTACCAATATTTACCCAGATTTATGGAAAAATCCCCATGTAATTCCTGGTTTTAAAAATGGAAATCCTGACGACGTCTCTAACTATAGACCAATCTCTTTACTACCAATTTTATCAAAGATACTTGAAAAGATTGTTGCAAATCAGTTAAGTGAGTTTCTTGAAAAAAATAAACTTATTGCAAAAAGTCAACACGGTTTCAGGCCAAAATTATCAACTGAAACTGCCTTATTGAAAATATCAGATGAAATATACAAAAATATAGATAATAAGAAAATATCATTGCTACTACTACTCGATCTTTCTAAAGCTTTTGATAGTGTACACCATACCATCTTATTAGAAAAATGCAAAAAAATTAACATTGACCCAAGCTGGTTCGAGAACTATTTAAAAAACCGCTACCAGTCAGTCAGAATAAAAGATGTAGTTTCAAGTCGCAAGAAGGTATTGTTTGGGGTCCCTCAGGGATCGATCCTAGGACCTATACTTTTTCTAATATATGTAAACGATCTAGTAAAATATTTACCTAACTGTTATGTCATTCAATATGCTGACGATACTCAAATCTTAATTGAAGGAGAAATTAATGATTTAGAAAATATTATTCGTAGAGCAGAAGAAATTTTGTATATGGCTAAACGTTACTTTCTAAAAAATGGTCTGTTACTTAATGAAACTAAAACCCAATCTATTCTTATCGGATCCAGACAATTATTATCAGAAGTTGATGACAATCTTCATATAAATTTTAATGGTAATATCATTAAGCCAATGAACTCGGTAAAGAACCTAGGTGTCTATTTTGACCGTTACATGAATTTTGAAATGCATATAGATGAAATTTATAAAAAAGTAATGCGTACTCTAATATATCTAAATAGGGTAAAAGACTCATTTGAAACATCAACTCGTATAATAATTGTCCAGTCCTTAGCTATGAGTTTAATTAATTACTGTCTCAAAGTTTGGGGATGTACAAATAAGACTCAATTACAAAGAATACAAAAGTTACAAAACTTTGCAGCACGAGTGGCTGTTGGCAATGTAAGAAAATACGAGCACATCTCTCCTGTTTTAAAAGATCTAGAATGGATAAAGATTAGAGATAAATATGTTTTTGATATATGTACCTTTGTTTTTAATATACTAAGAAACAATCTTCCTGATTGCTTGTATAATTTTTCTACAGTAAGCTCAGTTACCGGGTTAACTACCCGTCAAGGGGAAGATTTATTAGTACGAAGGTCTAAAACTGATATTGGCCCAAGAGATATAAACATTCGTGGACCTCATTTATATAATCAGCTTCCCAGAGAACTAAAAAATGCTGGTTCAGTGTATACTTTTAAATATAATCTTAAGAAGTTACTCTTAAAGGAAGATTTTACTTGTAAATTTTAATAGTACACCCATATTTGAATACCCAATGTACGTTGGAAATAAAGTCTTATTATTATTATTATTATTATCACTAGTCTCTTGAATACAAGTCTTAGCTTTAACTCAGTATTTTATGGCCGAATGTCCTCCATGACACCAGCTCTCCCAAGTAGCTGAATTTCCCCATTTTTCTTCCTCAAACTTTCTTGATAACTTGACAGTTCACCCTTTCCCATTTTTCTATTGCTTTCCGCTTTTTGGGTTAGTCCAAGATGGGGTTAAAAGCATTCATCCAGCATCATCGCTACTCCCTTCTCTCGTCTTTCTCTATCACCCCTTTTGGCCCGTTAAGAGCCAAAAGGAAGCGAATGAACGATATATTTTGAATCTGAGCATTACTCTTTCTGAATAGAGAGACCCACTTCATGTATCAATGGTAATGGTCCTTCAGAGATTCATTATGTTTCGTTTACTGAAGGACCCTCTCGTCCTCGATCCATTTAAGTGCCTTATCACCTGTCAATTCAGTTTTATTTATTTATATTTTAGTGTTTATCTGTCGAGAGCTTACTTCCTGTTAAACTGTCTGTGATTTTTTATTTCGTTATATAGTTGTTAACCCCTAATTGGTTTTAGAGACAGTCGTTTCATTGGGAAGTCTCGCACTCAAACAAATACACATGCACGCACACATACTTATCAATCTATAGTGATATATAAAAGTATTCTTATGCTTTTACACTAATAGGTAGAACCATATACTAAGATATGCTGATGTATATACATTCCTGTATGTGGTTATCTTATTTTACTATATGGTTTTTATCCTCTAATTAGATAAAGTCAATTGTTTAATAAGACACAGTAAACTATTTATGTATGGAATTTTCTATGTTTTAAATCTTAAATTTTCTTTACTTCTTATGTATTTGTTTATTTATTTACTTGTAAAGTACAGTTGCGCTTAATTTTGCTGATATATTATTTGACTTTTAATCTTTGTATTTTTTAAGGCTCTGGATAAATAACCAGGAAACTGGAAAGAGAATTAAGTCAATTTAGCGTAATTTGATTGGGGGGGGGGCAATAATAAAGTTGCATTGCTAGGTGGCACTGAGAGTAAACTTCGCTGTCGTTATTTTAACACTGTATCTGTCGCACCTTTGTGTGTGTGTGTATATATATATATATATATATATATATATATATATATATATATATATATATATATATATATATATATATATATATATATATATATATATATATATATATATATATGATTGGGAGTTGAATTAAATGCGAAAACGAAACCACGAGTGAAGTTGGGGAAACTGTAATATGAACATAGTGGTATTCAGGTAGAATGCGTTCATTCCTAGGTATAGCAGATATAAGCTTTAAGGTCGGTTTCCTTTTAACCTTCTGTGGTGTAGTTGGTAGCGCCTTGGCTTAGTAATTATAAGTCCTAGTCCCGGTCTTTATAAAAATGATTTATATATATATATATATATATATATATATATATATATATATATATATATATATATATATATATATATAATATATATATATATATATATATATTGTTCATGATAATAAGCATAGCGGTTCTTGGCAAGCATCCTACATCAGACATCATAAAGGGGACAATAAATATCAAATTAATAATAGATAAGCGATATTAATCATTCCTTGTTCTTAGTCTCTTTAAATACTACTAGCAAATACAATAGTAATTGCTATTTCTTGCCTTCTATCTTGAAACACCCACTGTGCAATATAACTGCGAGCAGGCAGTATTGATAAAGTATTTATTTTGCTGTTGTATGTGTCACTGTTAATCCCCATTCGAATTGGGATGGACGCAGCCAAGTTGGACCTAGGTCATTAAGGCTGATGATGACCCTCCCTAAAGGGCGGTTTACACGTTCAAAAGGTTCGTCGAAAGCGGTTCGACAGACAAGTGTTTGAAGTGATGTTCGAACGTGTGAACGGGGTATTTGGTTGTCGAACACGGAACGTGTTCGACAACCAAATACCCCGTTCACACGTTCGAACATCACTTCAAACACTTGTCTGTCGAACCGCGTTCGACGAACCAATTGAACGTGTAAACCACCCTTAACACCACGCAGTTGGCTCGAACAAAGGTTTGTTATTTCCCCCAAGACAGCGTGTTCTAACCACTTGCTACCGCGACCCTACGCTCGCATTAATGGTAAAGTAGCCAAATCGGCATTAATTTTCGAAACAATTATCTTAGGCCTATTTCACCCTCTCTGCACCAAAAAACGTCAAAGTCGCATCAAAATTGTAGCATCAATAATTATATTAGACTGTGATAGAGATGATTTTAGCTCATAATTCAGTATTTTCTTCTCGAACCCCTTCTCCTTCCACTTCCCCCCCCCCCCTTCCCTCAGAGCTAAAGAGATTATAAGGGTATTCACCCATAAAACTGAACAAGGGGGGGGGGGCGAGTGAAAGACGGCTTCCATTTGTAATATTGAAAGAAAAATCCTGCCTTTTGTGTTCGCATCTTCAACTACAGATGATGACCCTTCAGGAGCGAAGCGTCTCCCCCGCCCCTCCCCCTTTGACGGAATGCTATTTCTATTGAATGGGAAAACGTGAAAAGAACTTCTTTTCAATGAGGAAAATTAGCTGAAAGATCCCCGGTCGTCGAGAGAAATTATAAGAGTTGGATGAGGAGGAGAGGAGGACGAAACGAGCAGAAAGAGAGACAGACAGAGAAATGGAAAGAGTGACGAGGACTGAGAGCACGGAGGAGGAGGAGGAGGAGGAGGAAAAAAAAAAAAACAAGGGACAAGGGGGTGAAAAAGAGGAGGTGGGAGTGAAATAAAAGATAGATTTACAAACAAGGAAGAAAGAGGTTGGTGGATGAGCACTTGTTTATGATTAATTGGCAAGTGAGTTCTTTGTATAATTATAAGATGAGTTTTCGAGAAGAGGGGAGGGGGGGTCTCCTTCTGTACTTTCCTTTTGTTTTTGTGAATTCCATTATGGAGATCTCTGTTATAAATGACACAAATATTCACAATCATGAAATCAGTAGCTAGAATTTAAATTTTATAAACGCACTTCACCAGGAGGATTGCGAGACATTGAAGGTATTTTGTTGCTAATTTTCGTTGAGGATTGTTATCATAAACGTGAAGACTCAAATTAAAAGTGTTCTTGAAGCTAAATATGATGCTGAAAAAATATATCATTTTAAGATGACATTATGGCCTTGATTTAATGATTTATGTGCATCGAACTGTGTTGCACCAGTTACATTAGTTTTTTGTTGTTGATATATATATATATATATATATATATATATATATATATATATATATATATATATATATATATATATATGAATCATTTTTTTACCTCGACCGGGACTCGAACCTAGGACTTATGATTACTAAGTCAAGGTTCTACCACTACACCACAGAAGGTGAAAAGGAATCCAACCTTATAGCTTATATCTGCTATATATATATATATATATATATATATATATATATATATATATATATATATATATATATATATATATATATATATATATATATATATATATATATATATATATATTAGCTTTATGTAGAACATAATAATTTTGTCCTGTTTTTCAGGGTTGGCTTTTTATGGAGAAAATTTAA
>JAXCGZ010011844.1:5000-7500 GCA_037179515.1 Halocaridina rubra
GAAGGAGGGATACGGCTCTGAACTATAGACCAGTTTCCTTGACCAGCATAGTTTGCAAAGTTATGGAGAAACTACTAAGGAAACATATCTCTCTTCACTTGGAATCCTTCAACTTTTTGTCAGTGAGGCAACATGGCTTCAGAGAAGGTAGATCAACAGTAACAAACTTATTAGAATTTTATGATGAGGTAAGCCAAATCTTACAGGAAAGAGAGGGCTGGGCAGATTGCATATTCCTAGACTTCCAGAAAGCGTTTGACACTGTTCCACATGGGAGACTTATTAGGAAGCTGCAATCAATGGCTAGAATAGGTGGAAATGTTTTGGAATGGATAAAAACTTACTTAGAAGGAAGGGAACAGAGGGTTAGAGTAAGACACTCAGTGTCTGAATGGAGAAGAGTTAGTAGTGGAGTTCCACAGGGTTCAGTTTTAGGGCCACTTTTGTTCCTTGTATATGTAAATGACCTACCAGAGTCTGTAAATTCATTCATGAATATGTTTGCAGATGATGCAAAGATTGTGAAGAAAGTAAAAAACGAGAACAATGGTAGAGAACCTCAGGAGGATCTAAATAATCTGCATGAGTGGTCAGAAAAATGGCTAATGAAATTCAATACTTCAAAATGTAAGGTAATGAGAATGGGTACAAGTGCAAGAAGGCCCAAGCTTGACTACTCGGTGGCTGGAGTACAGCTTCAACAGACAGAAAATGAGAGAGATCTAGGAGTAAACATACTGACAGATTTGTCTCCAAAAGTACATATAAATGGCATAGTAAGGGCAGCATATGCATTCTTATCAAATGTAAGGGTAGCCTTCAGGCACATGGACAAGGAAATGTTCAGAAATATATATGTAACCTATGTGAGGCCAAAACTCGAATATGCAGCCCCCTTTTGGAATCCGCACTTGAAAAAGCACATAGCTAAGCTTGAAAAAGTTCAAAGACATGCCACAAAACTAGTGCCAGAAATACGCAATCTCAGTTATGATGACAGGCTGAGGGAATTAGACTTACCATCACTCGAAGCTACAAGAGTGAGGGGGGATATGGTGACAGTCTTTAAATTCCTTCATGGCTATGATAGAGTGGATAGGGATCGATATTTTGATATGGCTGGCTCTAGAACTAGAGGTCATAGTTTGAAACTTCGTAAGAAAACTTTTTTGCAGGATGTAAGGAAATCCTTTTTCAGTGTAAGAGTAGTTGATAATTGGAATTGGCTAAGCGAGGAGGTAGTTAATGCTATCTCAATCCATAGTTTTAAGGACAGGTATGATAAGTATCACTAAGTCTAAAATGGAACCGATCAGGAGACGGGAAGATACAAGCTTTGGGCTCTTTCCCGTAAACACAATTAGGTAATCACAATTAGGTAATCACTCATATATATATTTAATACACAGTTTATAGAAATGTTTTTACAAAATGCTTCATCATTATTACATCATTATTCCAAACATAACTTCCAAACACTCATTTTATTTCTTCGTTTTTACATAACGCAAAAGATGACTCAGAACTTGTTTTCTCTCTCTCTCTCTCTCTCTCTCTCTCTCTCTCTCTCTCTCTCTTCTCTCTCTCTCTCTCTCTCTCTCTCTCTCTCTCTCTCGACCCCACATCAAGAAACGCATTTGCAATGGAAAGTAACCGAGAGCAAGAAATAATTACAATACCGATTTGCAACATAACGAATAACACAGAACTTATACATATGCAAATCGGAAAACAAATACACGTGTATTAACATACACACGTAAACCACAGACAGAGGTTTGCAATACATGAAACGGAGGATATAAACAAAAAACAAATCAAAGAGAACGAAATAATAATTCTAAAAACCTCTTGCATAAAAGAATAACTTTAAACATGGAAATTAAAGTTTAAAAACCGTTCCATGTACATACACACAGCATACGTGGATATGTAAAAAGATATCAGAATAAAATACACAAAATATAAAAGAAATACTTATCATAATTACCAACATATATGTAATATATTACATAAATAATTAACACACAAGGTAAAAAAAAAGGGATTTATAAAGAGCTAAACCAATTACATGCAAAACTGCAAAGGTTGATTTGCAACCGCACGCAAAAACCGACAGAAGGCCTGTGCCCAAATTACATAGCTACTGCACCCGTACCCATACGGAACTGCCCGCGGGCAAGGGAGGGCCTTAATAAGCACCCAACCAACCATATACCTGGAAGATTATATACCTGATTTACGTATATGTGGTTACTCCCACACCCACACACCTCTCCTATGGCTCGATCTCTCCCCGGACCCTACTGCTGCACAGCCCCCAGCAACTAAAACAATTCAGAATTCAACCGCAGTGCTTCTTGTGGACTGGTAAGAGATATTCTATTTGTGTGTGTGTGTGTGTGTGTGTGTGTGTGTGTGTGTGTGTGTGTGTGTGTGTGTGTGTGTGTGTGTGTGTGTGTGTGTGTGTGTGTGTGTGTGAGAGTATATAATGATTTCT
>JAXCGZ010011844.1:10000-25000 GCA_037179515.1 Halocaridina rubra
AAAAAATCTAATCATAACGAATATGACCCACGTCATTTTGCCTCCTTGAGAGACTGGTTTCCAAGTTCTTTGCTGGCGACCAGTGAGGTCCAGTGCCAACCGTCATTTCTGCTCCCACAAGATAATGTGCCAGAACACAGACGGAATAAAATGCCCAGAAAATAATAATAATAAAAAAAATCAACATGTGAAATATGGAGACAAATCAAATCTTTGGTTTTCTTGGCAAGTTACTTTTCACACGTGTTTGGTTAGCAATCACTGATGCCACATTACATCCATCATCTTAAGACTTAAATGTATCTATCTATCTATCCATCTATCTATCTGTCTATCTATCTGTATATTTATCTATCTATCCACCTATCTATATACAAAAGCAATAATCCCTCTTATAGAGTGGCTGAGTTAAAGCAAAAAACCTGGCACTTGCGGGGGGGATACATATGAGGGGAGTCTCAATCCTCTTACTTTTCCCGGTATACTTGACTTTTACGACAAGCAGAACATGGAGGCGGTATTCTTGACCACCCCCTCAAAAGGTGTATGAGCAAAGGCTGAAAAAAATAGCTCATAAAAACGTTATAAGAATAATAAAATAATGCGACAAATTTAATTTGTATTCTTTATTCTACATTATTCCCTCTCGTAATTAAGAAAAAAAAATAACTCAATTTGTCATCTTTAGATGACCTAATCTAACCCAACCTAACCTCAAGTTTAGATTAAGTACGTAAAATATCTGTAAATATAAACAGTAAAAATGCCAATAAATAGAAATTAAACCACTGTTTTATGTGTCGTATTTAACTCCCATTTCAATGGGGGTTGACGCTGACATACTGGAGTAGGGGGATTAAGGCTGGATACCCTTCCTAAAGCCCCGTGGTGGGATCGAACCCTTGTCAGTCGCCTCCCGTCTTGCGCACTCTACCACTGGCTTATCTAGAACATGTGAAGTTAACCGATAGAATTAAAAGTACATTTGGGTTCTCCACAAAACATCAAAAGGAAATTCTAGGTTCTTGTTTCCATGTTTTGTGGAATACACATGACCAGGTCACTAAACAACACTTCCTTCTACACCCAAACAATCCACAACTTCAGAAACAGATACTTATACTCTCTCTCTCTCTCTCTCTCTCTCTCTCTCTCTCTCTCTCTCTCTCTCTCTCTCTCTCTCTCTCTCTCTCTCTCTCTCTCTCTCTCTCTCTCTCTCTCTCTCTCTCATTTTTTCTGGTGCCTGTAATTTACCTTCAATAAACAGTACATTACTCTTCCCCGTGCTTAAGTAACTATTATTCCACATTCGAATGGGGGCGGACACAGACAGGCTGGAGTTGGGGAATGAAGACTGGCTACTGTTCAGTTTTCTAACTTCTGTTTATGTTTTATTCTTTTATTTTTTATGTTTAGATTTGCAATTATACAATTGGCTTTCGTGTGACCAATATAATATTTTCTTAAATATTCTTTACATCACGTAAGGTGAAAATTTGGAAATATTGTTTTTATTCTCTCTCTCTCTCTCTCTCTCTCTCTCTCTCTCTCTCTCTCTCTCTCTCTCTCTCTCTCTCTCTCTCTCTCTCTCTCTCTCTCTCTCAATTTACCTCTTAAAATATACCCTTGTTCATAATAATCTCTCTCTCTCTCTCTCTCTCTCTCTCTCTCTCTCTCTCTCTCTCTCTCTCTCTCTCTCTCTCTCTCTCTCTCACCTTTGGGTGGTTCTTATCAAGTCTCTTGACATCCCGTCTCTTTTTAGGATGATAACTCTTTCTAACACTTTAAGTTTCTTCGAAGGTTGTTCATTCTTGTGGAAAAAAAAACCGACATAACAGGGAAAAAGAGGCTTTCTTTTTCCTTTTTTTTCCACCAATAATTGTATATAAGAACAAGTGAGCGCAGGCACTCCCTATGGTATACAAATGTTCATTCTACATAACGCGATTGACCCTATTTATATCAACTGCTACCTATTAGCTCACATGATGATTATGCAAATGATAGTATCATAACTTCTGTGAAGATGAACTATCATTCTCAGGATATGGATATAGTGACAGAAAAATATTAGAAAATACTGATAATACACACAGGTAAATGGTGTCAGGAGGAATGATCTGGAGAGAGAGAGAGAGAGAGAGAGGAGAGAGAGAGAGAGAGAGGAGAGAGAGAGAGAGAGAGAGAGAGAGAGAGAGAGAGAGAGAGAGAGTTTGTGGTATTCATTTCAGCAAAAGGAGTTATTCGTCCTTACCACAGATAAAGATGCATACATGCATACTCATACACATCATTGTCATCTGAGGGTAACACAGCAAAGGAAAGTACATGTAATTAATCGCATATACGTACACATATAAACCGGAACATACATGTAGTCACCGTGGCAAAACGGTAACGTCCGCGACTCTGAGGCGGCAGGTCGAGGGTTCGCGCCCCGCCACGGTCTGAGGATAGGAAGGGCATGCACATATGGTAACGATTACATCTGCGAAAACAAGTCCTTCACAAGAAGGCAAGCGTCCTAGCCCTTGATAGAAAAGGAGAGTCCGTGACGTAAAACCGGCTTTTACTGTTTTAGCTTAAAATATTAATCATAAGCACTGAGTTTTTTTTTCTTTTATAATGTGATTTATTCTCCAATTAATATGAAGTATGCACTCAGGGTAACGATTACATCTGCCAAAACAAGTCATTCGCAAGAAGGCAACCGTCCTAGCCCTTAGTAGAAAAGGGAGTCAGTGACGTATATCCGGAACAATTCTCCAATTAATCTGAAGTAGTTGTAAGTCACATTTTCACAGACAATGAAAAATAACCTTTCACAAACTATTTATTTTCATGCCCAACATCTACACCGAATATTCTTCGATATCCGTTGAACATGTCTTATTATCCCTTCACATCTGACAAACCACAACACTCCCCATCTCTGTTTATCTCTTGGTTTATTTTCTTCGTGCCCAGGATCGACGAGGGCAATTTTTTATATCCTTCCTGGTGTCACACTTATAAAAAAAAAAATCAATATTAGAATAGATAAAAATATTTACAGCAGAATATGTTAGTTTGGTGATATTTTGATGTTAGTGTTGCTTACTTCATTGTGAACAATTCGAGCTCAAAGTCTATGGAAAATATTTGATATTTTTTAAAAGTGAGACTATGTCGTCTGGATCCGACTTTCCACAACTCATTCCACACACACACACACACACACACACACACACACACACACACACACACACACACACACACACACACACACACACACACACACACACACACACCACACAAACTCGAATATGCAGCCCCCTTTTGGAATCCGCACTTGAAAAAGCACATAGCTAAGCTTGAAAAAGTTCAAAGACATGCCACGAAACTGGTGCCAGAAATACGCAATCTCAGTTATGATGACAGGCTGAGGGAATTAGACTTACCATCACTGGAAGCTAGAAGAGTGAGGGGGGATATGGTGACAGTTTTTAAATTCCTCCATGGTTATGATAGAGTGGATAGGGATCGATATTTTGATATGGCTGGCTCTAGAACTAGAGGTCATAGTTTGAAGCTTCGTAAGAAAACTTCTTCGCAGGATGTAAGGAAATACTTTTTCAGTGTAAGAGTAGTTGATAATTGGAATTGGCTAAGCGAGGAGGTAGTTAATGCTATCTCAATCCATAGTTTTAAGGACAGGTATGATAAGTATCACTAAGTATAAAATGGAACCGACCAGGAGACGGGAAGATACGAGCTTTGGGCTCTTTCCCGTAAACACAATTAGGTAATCACAATTAGGTAATCACACACACACACACACACGTATGATAAGTATCACTAAGTACAAAATGGAACCGATCAGGAGAAGGGAAGATACGAGCTTTGGGCTCTTTCCCGTAAGCACAATTGGGTAATCTCTCTCTCTCTCACACACACACACACACACACACACACACACACACACACACACACACACACACACACACACACACACACACACACACACAGTGTCTGAATGGAGAAGAGTTAGTAGTGGAGTTCCACAGGGTTCAGTTTTAGGGCCACTTTTGTTCCTTGTATATGTAAATGACCTACCAGAGTCTGTAAATTCATTCATGAATATGTTTGCAGATGATGCAAAGATTGTGAAGAAAGTAAAAAACGAGAACAATGGTAGAGAACTTCAGGAGGATCTAAATAATCTGCATGAGTGGTCAGAAAAGTATGAAATTCAATACTTCAAAATGTAAGGTAATGAGAATGGGTACAAGTGCAAGAAGGCCCAAGCTTGACTACTCGGTGGCTGGAGTACAACTTCAAGAGACAGAAAATGAGAGAGATCTAGGAGTAAACATAGTGGCAGATTTGTCTCCAGAAATACATATAAATGGCATAGTAAGGGCAGCATATGCATTCTTATCAAATGTAAGGGTAGCCTTCAGGCACATGGACAAGGAAATGTTCAGAAATATTTATGTAACCTATGTGAGGCCAAAACTCGAATATGCAGCCCCCTTTTGGAATCCGCACTTGAAAAAGCACATAGCTAAGCTTGAAAAAGTTCAAAGACATGCCACGAAACTGGTGCCAGAAATACGCAATCTCAGTTATGATGAGAGGCTGAGGGAATTAGACTTACCATCACTCGAAGCTAGAAGAGTGAGGGGGGGATATGGTGACAGTCTTTAAATTCCTTCATGGTTATGATAGAGTGGATAGGGATCGATATTTTGATATGGCTGGCTCTAGAACTAGAGGTCATAGTTTGAAGCTTCGTAAGAAAACTTCTTCACAGGATGTAAGGAAATACTTTTTCAGTGTAAGAGTAGTTGATAATTGGAATTGGCTAAGCGAGGAGGTAGTTAATGCTATCTCAATCCATAGTTTTAAGGACAGGTATGATAAGTATCACTAAGTCTAAAATGGAACCGATCAGGAGACGGGAAGATACGAGCTTTGGGCTCTTTCCCGTAAACACAATTAGGTAATCACAATTAGGTAATCACACATACACACACACACGTATGATAAGCATCACTAAGTACAAAATGGAACCGATCAGGAGAAGGGAAGATACGAGCTTTGGGCTCTTTCCCGTAAGCACAATTGGGTAATCTCTCTCTCTCTCTCACACATACACACACACACACACACACACACACACACACACACACACACACACACAGTGTCTGAATGGAGAAGGGTTAGTAGTGGAGTTCCACAGGGTTCAGTTTTAGGGCCACTTTTGTTCCTTGTATATGTAAATGACCTACCAGAGTCTGTAAATTCATTCATGAATATGTTTGCAGATGATGCAAAGATTGTGAAGAAAGTAAAAAACGAGAACAATGGTAGAGAACTTCAGGAGGATCTAAATAATCTGCATGAGTGGTCAGAAAAGTGGCTAATGAAATTCAATACTTCAAAATGTAAGGTAATGAGAATGGGTACAAGTGCAAGAAGGCCCAAGCTTGACTACTCGGTGGCTGGAGTACAACTTCAAGAGACAGAAAATGAGAGAGATCTAGGAGTAAACATAGTGGCAGATTTGTCTCCAGAAATACATATAAATGGCATAGTAAGGGCAGCATATGCATTCTTATCAAATGTAAGGGTAGCCTTCAGGCACATGGACAAGGAAATGTTCAGAAATATTTATGTAACCTATGTGAGGCCAAAACTCGAATATGCAGCCCCCTTTTGGAATCCGCACTTGAAAAAGCACATAGCTAAGCTTGAAAAAGTTCAAAGACATGCCACGAAACTGGTGCCAGAAATACGCAATCTCAGTTATGATGAGAGGCTGAGGGAATTAGACTTACCATCACTCGAAGCTAGAAGAGTGAGGGGGGGATATGGTGACAGTCTTTAAATTCCTTCATGGTTATGATAGAGTGGATAGGGATCGATATTTTGATATGGCTGGCTCTAGAACTAGAGGTCATAGTTTGAAGCTTCGTAAGAAAACTTCTTCACAGGATGTAAGGAAATACTTTTTCAGTGTAAGAGTAGTTGATAATTGGAATTGGCTAAGCGAGGAGGTAGTTAATGCTATCTCAATCCATAGTTTTAAGGACAGGTATGATAAGTATCACTAAGTCTAAAATGGAACCGATCAGGAGACGGGAGGATACGAGCTTTGGGCTCTTTCCCGTAAACACAATTAGGTAATCACAATTAGGTAATCACACACACACACTGAGGGAATTAGACTTACCATCACTCGAAGCTAGAAGAGTGAGGGGGGATATGGTGACAGTCTTTAAATTCCTTCATGGTTATGATAGAGTGGATAGGGATCGATTTTTTGAAATGGCTGGCTCTAGAACTAGAGGTCATAGTTTGAAGCTTCGTAAGAAAACTTCTTTGCAGGATGTAAGAAAATACTTTTTCAGTGTAAGAGTAGTTGATAATTGGAATTGGCTAAGCGAGGAGGTAGTTAATGCTATCTCAATCCATAGTTTTAAGGACAGGTATGATAAGTATCACTAAGTCTAAAATGGAACCGATCAAACAAAAAAACAAAACAAACAAAAACAAAAACATTTATTTCCATTTTGTACAATGGTTATTCAACATTAATAGTAACTTATAAGTAGACATGTAATTAAACTAACAAATAAGAGGGTTAGACATATAGTTAAATTAAATGTAGCTTTCATAGAAAATAATAATGCTGTAATAAAAATGTTACAATAATGTTAATAATAAAGTAGTAAGTATGCCACTAGATACAGGATCGTTATTATCGGCATCATTTCCATATTTGTTTCCTTACAATGAGAATAATTAGTTCTTAATGAGCAGCAACTATTTGTCCAAAAGAAAACTATATAGTTTGCCTTTGAAAGCTGTGAAAGAGGATGCATTTTTAAGATGCTCTGGAATATTATTCCAGAGTGTTGGCCCTTTGATAGTGATCATCTTTGAACCTGCTTCTGTATTTGTTCTGTGAATAAAGAGCTCACTGCTCTGTCTTGTGTTGGTTCCCCTTATATCCCTGACTGTTTTTAAATCAAATAGCCAGCTAGGATAATGATGGTCCAAAATTTTGAATACAAAAACATAAATAGCATAAGCGACCTTATTTTCTCCCCGCAGCCACCCAAGTTTATTTAGAGCTGGTGTGATGTGGTCATATTTTCTTATTCCTCCCAGGGCAACTCGAGCTGCAAAATTAATAAGCTTCTGTATTCTGTTTATCTGAGTCTTAGTGGTAGATCCCCAAACAGTTGTGCAGTAATTAATGTGACTTAGGGCTAGAGATTCAACAACAGTTATTCGAGTGGTAGTCTCAAAATTGTCTTTTATACGTGATAAGTTCATTAATGTTCCTGTAACCTTTTTGCATACTTTATCTATGTGGGAATCAAACAACATGTGGTTATCAAAGTGAATTCCTAGGTTTTTGACTGTTTTGCTAGGTGTGATAATATTGTCGCAAAAATTAATTGTTGTGTTTTCTGGAAATTGTGCTATGTGGAACCTTGAACCAATAAATATGCACTGTTTTACTTTCGTTAATTAACAGCCCAATTTCTTGGAAATAGGTTTTAATTTTTGACAGAGTGTTTTCTGCTCTTAAAGTTAGCTCTGGGAGATTATTAATATCACCACTAAGGAGTAGTTGAGTGTCATCTGCATATTGTACGACTAGGCAGCTCTTTCCCGTAAGCACAATTAGGTAATCACAATTAGGTAATCTCACACACACACACACAAAGTTCGTGAAAATGAACACACACAATAAATATACAAATACCAAAATTCTCAGACAATTTTAAAAGCAAAAAAAAAAATAAATAAATAAATAATAATAATAATAATAATAATAATAATAATAATAATAATAATAATAATAATAATAATAATAATAATAATAATAATAATAATATAAAAAATCTAAATAAATAAATGAAATACAAATAAATAAAATAAAATCATATAAAACAAAAGCTCGAGACGTAGTGTGCATTCTTCAATCATAAATAAACGGACCGAATGCATACCCTCGCAAGAGACAGGCCCCAGCTGCAGAACCTCAGAGAAGAAAATGATATTTTCGACGTACATACTCTAGCACTTGGCACTGTAACATATACTCTAGCTGTTGGCACTGTAACACAAACTAGGATCTGTGTATCTAAGTGCTTTCAGACCATCCTAAACAACTTCACTACTTACTATGATATTTGAAATTAATTGCAAATTCTATTAATATTTTATCTATACATAACCAAATATAGATTGTAATGCTTAACAACTGCAATATCACTGGGAGTGCCCGCGTGCACGTACCCATGTACAGCTATCTGAATAAATAAAAAAAAAATATATATAAATGCTTCCCAAACTTTTAGACCCAATATTTGTGTTCCTCTTCTCTGAGGCGTCAGGTCGAGGGTTCGCGCCCCGTCACGGTCTGAGGTTAGCAAGGGCATGCACTCAGGGTAACGATTACATCTGCCACAACAAGTCCTTTGCAAGAAGGCAAACGTCCTAGGCCTTGGTAGAAAGGGAGTCCGTGACGTAAAACCGAAAGAAAGACAGAAAGAAAGATTTGTGTTCCTCTTCGGGGGGGGGGGGCACGGATTCTCAGTGGTCGAGCACGCGAGTTAGGGAGTAACGAGGCTCAGATTTGCGAGTTTGATCCCATTGCGGGGAATTCAGCCTTAATCGGCCCTGTAACTCTAATCTGTCTGTGTCCACCTCCATTAGAATAGGGATGATCTATCATTCTAGCCATCTATCTATCTATATATCAAATCTCTCTCTCTCTCTCTCTCTCTCTCTCTCTCTCTCTCTCTCTCTCTCTCTCTCTCTCTCTCTCTCTCTCTCTCTCTCTCTCTCTCTCTCTCTCTCTCTCTCTCTCTCTCTCTATATATATATATATATATATATATATATATATATATATATATATATATATATATACATATATATATATATATATATATATATATATATATATATATACATATATATATATATATATATATATATATATATTATATATATATATATATATATATATATATATATATATATATATATATATATATATATATATATATATATATATATCTACACACACACACACACATATACATACATACATTTATATATATATATATATATATATATATATATATATATATATATATATATATATATATATATAAACTCAAATAAGCAACTACATTCAATTAACAAACACAAACAAAAACAATCAAATACCTATGACACAAACAAACAAACTTAAATAACCAGAGAAAATCGAGGGATTAAAACTTGCTACACAAGACCCCCAAGCCTGGATAATTACCAGGGGCAGATTCTTCCCGTAGTGCCAATTGCCACTGGGAGGGGGTAGAAATTACCCCCCTACCCCTTAGGTCTCTGTCTATCCCTCCTGGCACTGCTGCCTAGAGAAACTCCCCCAATCCCAGCCTCTTCTGTATACCTTTCTGATGGCTCCCCAGTGACCCCAGGTGGGGGGTTGAATTTCCCTATTTCCTCAGGGAATTACCATGAGAGAGAGAGAGAGAGAGAGAGAGAGAGAGAGAGAGAGAGAGAGAGAGAGGAGAGAGAGAGAGAGAGATTAATAATTATTTTCCTTAGGTGATGAATATGTGTTCTATCACTTAAAAGAATCAAAACACTCTTTAGCAAGAATACATCCTCCGTGTTCCCCTAGGTGTCGCAAAAGTCGCTAAATGGGGCGGAGCGAGGGGACTGGGAATTTCCTCATCTGAATTTTCTTCAAGCAAAGAATCAAGGTTTTTGGCTTTGACTCAGCCACCCCTTATAAGGTGAAATATGGCTCTTGTTTTGAGATATTATTATTATTATCATCTTTATCATTATTATTATTATTATTATCATTATTATTATTATTATCATTATTATTATTATTATTATTATTATTATTATTATTATTATTATTAATATTATCATTATTATTATTATTATTAGTATTATTATTATTATTATTATTATTATTATTATTATTATTATTATTATCATGATCATTATTATTATTATTATTATTATTATTATTATTATTATTATTATTATTATTATAATCTCCACTTTCATTATAATGAAAATATTAATTTTCCTCATTTTCCTGCACCCTACCCTATTCCTCCTTTAATTTCCTATGGGAAAAGCCATCTGCAGGAGGCAGAGAGGAAAAACATAAATAATCCCTCTGTTCTGAAATCACCAGGACCCTGCAAGCTAATCCTTCTTATCAGTGATTAGAATCAACCGTGTTTTTGGAGAGATTAATCATGTCAACCAGGATGGAGATAGGAGAGATGGTGGGATAATTTTTTTTTTTTATTTCATCTAGAAATAATAATAATAATAATAATAATAATAATAATAATAATAATAATAATAATAATAATAATAATAATAATAACAATAATTATAATAATAATAATACAGTTTGTTCTGTCCTCTTACCTTCCTTCGTTGTTGTTGTTGTTGTTATTATTATTATTATTATTATTATTATTATTATTATTATTATTATTATTATTATTATTATTATTATTATTATTATTAGTATCATCGCCAACTTAAATCTTCATATGACAATAATCATTATCCTATAATACAATGAAAATCTTGGTGACGTTGCATCGCCAGATACGACAACAAATTTTTTTTTTAATTTCTCTAATGCTTGTGAAAATCAAACAAACACCACATAATAACTACGAGAAACTCAACATTAACAAATACATAAATAAACTTAGAAGGAATGAAGTTGACAAATAAAATAAATTGGGAAAAATATTCTTCATCTCAAGACATGTTGCGTCACTTATCTCAGTACATGCAATCAGTGGAAGAAAAAAATAAAGAGTGAGGATTTAGCAACAGATTTAGGTCCGATTTCTTAAACAGTGTAAACCTAGGATACCATATTGTTAGTTAGCTAGACACACACAAATGGATTTCATAATCGCATCTGACGCCGTTCTGTGTATGGCTAGGATCCCTTACGGGCTCCTAGGCCAGATTTCTTAAACAGCGTAAACCTAAGATACCAGATTGTTAGTAAGCTAGAAACACCCAAATGGATTTCATAAACGCATCTGACGCGGTTCTGTGTATGGCTAGGATCCCTTACGGGCTCCTAGCCATTCACAGAATCGCGTCAGGTGCGTTATGAAATCCATTTGTGTGTCTAGCTAACTAACAATATGGTATCCTAGGTTTACACTGTTTAAGAAATCGGGCCTACGATCCCGTACGGGATCCTAGCCATTCACAGAACCGCGTCAGATGCGGTTATGGAATCCATGTGTATGTGTCTAGCTAACTTACAATATGGTATCCTAGGTTTACACTGTTTAAGAAATCGGGCCTAAGATCCCGTACGGGATCCTAGCCATTCACAGAACCGCGTCAGATCCGTTTATGAAATCCATTTGTGTGTGTCTAGCTAATTAACTAATATGGTATCCTAGGTTTACACTGTTTAAATCTGTTGCTATATCAAACAAGCCGGATAAGGAATCATCCTTGAGTCACGACCACGAGACAGGTGAGTCATCATGAATCTTAATAGGGTCCATGAGTCACTCATAGAATGGAATCTCAACTAAAAGATAAGGAAAAAAAGTAACGGAATCCCTAAAGGCGTTATTATAGGTATTATACTAATAACATGAGGTTTATTAAGCTCCAGAATACTAACTTGTTCAAGATTTATAGACATTATGCCTCGAATAAATAACATTTTACATCTTAATGTATGTATGTATGTATGTATGTATGTATGTATGTATGTATGTATGTATGTATGTATGTATGTATGAGCAAAAGAGCAATAATAATAATGTATGTATGTATGTATGTATGTATGTATGTATGTATGCATGTATGTACGTGTGTGTATTTTTAGTGGTCGTAATCCTTGCATTGAGGTGGGGGTGACGGAGCCAAAGCACACACTTAATCAACACAAAGCCAATCATCATAGTCAAACATCTTAACTCCTTGGGTATAAAATGCACAGACAACTTCCTCTACCAAAGCAACGTGTGATATCAACAATTAATTTTTTTTTCTTTTTTGAAGATCTGAAAAACTAACACTCAATATATCTCCAAGATTTTATATACTATCATGAGGGCCCCAGCTACTCAGTGGTTGAGTGCGCGTAGGGAGGAGATTAATGCGGGTTCGAGCATATAGCGGGGGGGGGGGTAGGAAGGGCATCCAGATTTAATCCCCAGCTCCGACACGTCTGAATCCACCCCCATTCGACTGGGAACTAAAACACAAACACCTATAATTAAAGAAAACAAAGTTTTTTTTGTCTCGCACTTCTACACCTGCTAAAATCCTTCCACAACATCAAATATAATTATTAGATGTATCTATATACAAACAGATTCAACAGTTGCAATCCCCCTGCTAAGGGGTATGGCCGAATCAAAACACACATATTAACCATAAGTCAAACATATTTCGATCATTCCTCTTAGTTTCCATCGAATAAAGAGTTTCCAAACTTCCCACCCCTACCTTCCTTCTTGGGTCACCCACAGAGTAACTGAGAAGCATCTTCTGCCTTGAGACCCGACAGCCGCAGCTGGTTTATGTATCTAATATGACCTTGTTATATTATTAATTTGTTATTTCATTCTCATTAGGAACAGAATATTACAATGTAATTATCCTCTCTCTCTCTCTCTCTCTCTCTCTCTCTCTCTCTCTCTCTCTCTCTCTCTCTCTCTCTCTCTCTCTCTCTCTCTCTCAATCAGCTTAGTGATAAGACCAGATATAGAAGTGAGAAAAACATAACCCTACAGATACTAGAACAACACCTCAGTGTTAATATCATACTGACGTAACTTCAGTACAAGCCAGTTAAGTGATAATAATCTGTTTTTTATTATTATAATTAATATTATTATTATTATTATTATTATTATTATTATTATTATTATTATTATTATTATTATTATTATTATTATTATTATTATTATTTTTATTATCTTTATTATTATAAATTATTATTATTATTATTATTATTATTATTATTATTATTATTATTATTATTATTAGTATTATTATTATTAGCATTAATAATTATTATAAACAAATAATAATAATAATAATAATAATAATAATAATAATAATAATAATAATAATAATAATAGCAACAACTCAATTCTGACCAACTGTCCAAGAAATCAAGGGAAGCTGAATGCGTGCGTGAGTGTGCGCATTGAGTGTGTGCGTGTGTGTGTTTAAGTGTGGGTGTGAGTGTGTACGCGTTTGTGTGGCGGGGGTTGGGGGTAGGTAGCAAGTTAGGTATGTATACGTGCAGGCACGTAAGTGGGTAAGTACGTAGGTGGACATGTATGTATGTATGTAGGTATGTGCATTTGCTTTAACAACTGCGCAAAATATGTATGTATGTATGTATGTGCATTTGCTTTAACAACTGCGCAAAATATGTATGTATGTATGTATGAATGTATTTACGTATGTATGATGTATGTATGTATGTATGTATGTATGTATGTATGTATGTATGTAAATTTACTTTTAAACTGCACAGCATATGTATGCATGTATGTATGTATGTATGTGTATAAGTGAATTTGCTTTAACAACTGCGCAGAATATGAATGTATGCATGTGTGAATTTGCTTTTACTACTGCGTAGAATAGTAAAAAAAAAAAAACAACAACAACTACAAAACAGCAACTCAAAGAGATACCAAGCATGGTCACATGGTTGTGAACCACCAATGTCCACAGCTGGTTTCTTCCCAGTTCAGACGACGAAACCACCTGCTAGCTGGCTGCAGATGGAGAAAGAGATATTTTTAAAGCTTGTATTCGCATCAAGACCGAACCTCAAGGTTCTTCCTGACTGCTGTGTGCTTGTAACCAAACTCTTATATGACAAGTTTTAGAACTTATATAAGACGTGCTTAACAAATTGTGGTTGCTTTAAGTGATTAATAAATTAATTCTGTTTTATCTATTTATTTGTTCTGTGGCGATAATATCTTTTTTTCTCTCTCTCTATCTTTCTATCTATCTATCTAACTGTCTATCTATCTATCTATTTATCTATTTATCTATCTATCTATCTAAGTGTCCAACTATCTATATATCTATCTATCTATCTATCTATCTATCTATCTATCTATCTATCTATCTATCTATATATATATATATATATATATATATATATATATATATATATATATATATATATATATATCTGTTTCTAACTCTCTCAAGCACACACACGAACACACACACACAACGTTCTTTTGATGAAGCCAGTATGCATGGAATCAATTAATTTAGACCGCAAAATCTAACACACACACACACACATATATACACACACACACAAATGAGTTTTCCCGAAAAATAGACATCTAAATCATCATTACTGTACAAAACTTGAAATCTCTTCATATTTTACTGTTATTATAATACTGAAGCTGACATCTCTTATCTTGTTATCTTTGCAGCAGGCTGGAATTACCTTTGCTGCAAGTTGGGGTTACCTTTGCTGCAAGTAAGGATTACCTTTGCTGCAAGCAGGGATTACCTTTGGTGCAAATTGAGATTATCTTAGCTGCAAGTTGGGACTATTTTAGTTGCAAGTTGGGATTACCTTTGCTGCAAGCTGGAAGTATCTTTGCTGCAAGCTGGATGTATCTTTGCTGCAAGTTGGGATTACCTTTGCTGCAAGAGAGAGGGATTACCTTCAATAATGAACACGGAAGAACAAAGTAACTGGTAATCCAGACAATGAGTACAAAATTACTTAAATACAGAGAATTAATAATAAAAATAATAATAAAACAAGGGGTCGCTGTAGCCCAGTGGTAGAGCGCGAGCGTAGTGAAGCGAGAGGCCTGACTAACGCGGGATCGATCCTGCCGTGAGGTGTTAGGAAGGGCGTCCAGCCTGATTCCCCAGCTCCAACGTGTCTGTGTGCAC
>JAXCGZ010011844.1:27500-30000 GCA_037179515.1 Halocaridina rubra
TCAACTTTCCAAGTCAAGAGATCTAACCATTGTTATTCCTGTCTCCTGTCACATAAACTTATGCAACGAATGACTTATAAACTATTTCACTTCATAAAATAGTTCTTATAGACCATTTTAGTGCATAGAGTATTTCTAATAAACCATTTTAGTTCATAAAATATCTCTTAAAAACTATTTTCGTTCATTAATTATTTATTATACACTACTTTAGTTCATAAAAATATTTCTTATTAACTATTTTAGTTTATAAATATTTCTTATGAATTATAAAATAGTTCATTAAATATTTCTATAAACTATATTAGCTCATAAAATATTTCTTATAAATTATTTTAGTTCATAAAATATTTCTTATAAACTATTTTAGTTCATAAAATATTTTTTAAACTATTTTAGTTCATAAAATATTTCTTATAAACTATGTCAATTCATAAAACATTCCTGATAAACTATATCAGTTCATAAAATGCCTGATGAACTATTTCAGATCAAAAATATTCTCATGAACTATGCTAGTTCATAAAATATTTCTCATGAACTATGCTAGCTCATAAAATATTGCTGATGAACTACTCTAGTTCAAAAATATTCTCATGAACTATGCTAGTTCATAAAATATTTCTGATGAACTATTTTAGTTCAAAAATATTTCTCATGAACCATGCTAGTTCATAAAATATTTCTTATGAGCTATTTTAGTTCAAAAATATTTCTCATGAACTATGCTAGTTCATAAAATATTTATGGATCAGTTTGAAACCACATTTATGTAAATGTAAAAAAAAAAGGCATAATATATACACTGTCCTTGAAGGTAAATGTTTACAATTTACATCAAAATGTGTAAATCATCTTTGTTTTTAGTTCTTTTATTTACCGGTGATAACGGAGTAGTCACCGTGGCTCAACCAGTAGCGTCCGCGACTCTGAGGCGTCAGGTCGAGGGTTCGCGCCCCGTCACGGTCTGAGGTTAGCAAGCACATGCACTCAGGGTAAGGATTACATCTGCCAAAACAAGTCCTTCGCAAGAAGGCAACCGTCCTAGCCCTTGGTTGAAAAGGGAGTCCGTGACGTAAAACCGGAACATTTACCGGTGATAACGGTTGGAGCGCTCGACTCGAGAAATGACAAACCCATTTTCGAACCCACAGAGGGGCGTTAGGAAGGGTGTCCGGCTTTAATTCCCCATCCTCAATCTGTCTGTGTCCACCCCCTAAATAGGGATTAACAGTGACACATAAAACAAAATAAAAATTATTGATGCAACGATTAAATCTTTATTGATTATTTACTAGTACTGACTGCTTCAATCTTATATACGCTGTTCATTTTTAACAAACAAATCTGTTTTACCACGAAGTAATAATTAGGAAATATTAAACTATAGCGTATCATATATATTCTACAGATGCAAAGATGGTCCTACCTTGTGAACTGCGGCTTCAACATTGGCCAAAAAAAAAAAAAAAAAAATCTGCTAGCTCTAATGCAAAAAAAGAATATATATATATATATATATATATATATATATATATATATATATATATATATATATATATATATATATATATATATATATATATATATATATATATATATATATATATATATATATATATATATATATATATATATATATATATATATATATATATATATATATATATATATATATATATATATATATATATATATATATATATATATATATATATATATATATATATATATATATATATAAGTCATATCCGCAACATCCATTAATTTCCTCTCATTAATAAAAATACACAAAAACCTTTAAAAATAATAATTACATATACAGGGTGGGCCAAAAGTCACAATTGTTTTATGTTTTATTTTTTCTCTGTCCTTCTGGGAGAATGATTACCTGAGTGTAGGTCTACAGTTCCCTAAGTCAAGTTGGTATTATAGAGCAGTGATCATCCGGAAGGGTCTCAGTGAGGTAATCCCTCACAGTGACTATTCACACACCCTGTATTAAAGCATGACTAACCTTAACCATGTAAATCGCGAAGTTGGAGATCCCCAGTAACAAGTTTACCTGAAAAAAAAATTACAGAATGATAATGTACTTGGAAAGCATTCCTTCCAGCGATCACTGGCTCGTTCCAGACAACTGGAACATGAACTCTTCATATGTGCGATGACTACATGTAAAATGAGTAAATAATTATACGTAAAACTGAATGAAGTAGGAGATCCCCAGTAACAAGTTTACCTGAAAAAAAAAATTACAGAATGATAATGTACTTGGGAAGCATTTTTTCCAGCGATCACTGGCTCGTTCCAGACAACTGGAATATGAACTCTTCATATGTGCTATAACGAATGTAAAATGAATAAATAATTATGCATACAAATGAATGAATAAATACATATATAAATAAATGAACTATGCATACTCTGGAGTCCATTATAATTGTTAGTGTTATAAACTTTTATGATTTTTCATTTAATACTAAATTTAGAAGGTGTA
>JAXCGZ010011844.1:35000-55000 GCA_037179515.1 Halocaridina rubra
GGGTGGGTGGAGAGGGGTATTCCTCAGGGTCGCTAGGATATTACAAGCTTAGAAAAATAATCAGGCGAAGTTAATGTTTATGATACCCGTGTATCTGTCAACAAAGCTCTTCGACCCTTTCTATTGATTTTAGGCCGCTTTCACACCAAAGTGGCATGTCGCACGTGACATGCCACGTGGCACGCCAGTTGAAAACGAACATCCGGAAATATAAGAAACCTTACACACAGAAGTGACACTTTGGTGTGAAAGCGGCCTTAGAACTCTGTTACTCTCTTTCCTTTTGTATATAATGTTTACATTTCTTACGCTAACTGTTCAGGACAGTTCGATGTTTCAGTCTTCCTTCAGTTACGGTTCTTTTTCTTTGACTACATCAACACCAAATATTTTTGGATATTTGTTAAACATCTCTTACTATACCTTCCCATCTGACAGGTCACAAAACTCCCTATCTCTCTTTCTCTTTGTTTTATTTTTTCTTTGTGCCCAAGCCCGATGAGGGCAGTTTATGTATTTTTTTTTTTTGGCCAGTTCTGGTGTCACAATCATAAATAATAAAAAAAAATGTTTTTTATGTCTGGTGGCCCAAATATGGTACTGAATTACAAATTTTGACGGTATCCATTTCGGTGTTTTTGTTAATGAGATCTACTGCACTTTGGTTTCGGCTTTACGTCACGAACTCCCTTTTCAACTAAGGGCTAGTACGGTTGCCTCTTTTGAAGGACTTGTTTTGGCAGATGTAATTATTACCCTGAGTGTATGCTCTTACTAACCTCAGTCCGTGACGGGGCGCGAACCCTCGACCTGCCGCCTATCGGTAGTCAATTGCATCCTAACAACCTAACCTAACCTATGAATAACAACGCCAATTTCTTTTTTCTAATGCCAATAACTGTACATGGGGCCTTACTCATGAAGTCACTTCCTGAGATGTATAAATGCTCGCTCTGCCGCAGTATCTCAATGGTAGAGTGCGCGAGTCAAGAATTAACCAGGGTTCGATCCCACGGCGGGGCGTTAGGAAGGGTATCAAGCCTTACTCTCATAGCTCCAATATAGCTGTGTCCACCTGGGGACTAATTATGACACATGAAGAAAATAAGGAAAAAGAACAAATTATTGTGGAGAAATTATTTTCGTTTTGCTTGTATCACATAAGCTTATGCACTGATAACCAATTTAATATGTTTTTTTCCCTCACCATACGCCTGAGTAGATTAGCTCTCTATCTGTCAGTCGGCTGACCATGTATGAAGCTCCTCCACTACCCTCCCCCCATCAAAGGGCTGCTGGGAACTGAGGGCCATTACAGTATGGCCAGCCATGCGTTGCTTGAGCAAAGAGGTTTTCTTCCAATGTCTTGCTAGGACTATCTTGGAAACCCTCCCCATTTATCCGGGCTTGGGACCGGTACTGAGCTATGCTGGCCTGCTTAACCCAGCGGGTGGGTTAAAAATAAAAATAACTTTATTGAATTTATTTCAATTTAATTTAATTTAAATACTCTTAAAGATGCTACTGTGAAAAGAGAAGAAGAGGAGGAAGAAAAATAAGATAAGGAAAATAAGATGAAGAATAAGAAGAAGGAATAAGAATAAGAAGAATAAGAGGAAGGAAGAAAGACAGGAAGAATAATAAGGAATGAAGAGGAAGAAGAATAAGAAAACTAAAGAAAAAAGAAAGAAGAATAACAAGGAAAGAAAAATGGAAGAATAAGAATAACGAAAGAAAATGGAAGATAATAATAAGGAATTAAAAAAGAATGAAAAATCTGAAGGAAAGAAAAATGGAAGAATAAGAATAACGAAAGAAAAACGAAGATAAAACTAAGGAATGAATAAAGATAGAAGAAAAAGAAACAAAGAAAAATAGAAGAATAAGTATAACGAAAGAAAATGGAAAAAAAAATAAAAAAAAGAATAAGGAAAGAAAAATGGAAGAATAAGAATAACGAAAGAAAAATGGAAGAATAAGAATAACGAAAGAAAATGGAAAAACATAATAAAAAAAAGAAGAATAAGGAATAAAAAATGGAAGAATAAGAATAACGAAAGAAAAAGGAAAAACATAAGGACTTAAAAAAATGAAAGCAGCGTAAGAAGAAGAACATAATAAATCAAAATAGGGTCGAGTTAAACCACAACCTTCACCACATTTGTAGCTGGTAAAAGGACGTTATTCACGAGGTATCTCTAAATATTTATACTGAGAGAGCAACATTCAAGAGGTTCCTATTCCCACAAGACATCAACTTCTCATTTAAGCTGTCAGGAAATAAGACTAACGTTGAAATAACTACATGCACACTTGCACGAACACACGTGAGCGCGCACACACACTGCCATCAACCAATTATTACACTATATTTTATTCTTAATTACTAGCCATGATATTTAAAATTAATTGCAAATTCGAACAATATTTTATTTATACATAACCAAATATAGATTGTAATGTTTAACAACTGCAATATCACTGGGAGTGCCCATGTGCACGTCCCCATGTACAGTTATCTGAATAAATAAATTAAAAAAAAACACACACACAACACACCACGTTCAAATTTCACCAGTTACAATGAAAAATATCAATCAAAATGTTCAGTCGCCAATAAGATACCATATTTAAGGGCAATTTTCCTCAACTGTATTCAAGTGATAAGTCTGTGTCCACCCCCAAATTAATGGAGACTACTTATGACACTTAAAAAAGGTGCATATCAAATCTATTACAAGTATAAAGATATAATTAAGAATCCAATACTTGGGGGTACAAGCCAGCATACCAGGGGACGGTCCTAAGCCCAGACGAATGGGGAAGGTTAGCGTTAGGAAGTGCATTCGGCCCTAAAACTCTGTAATGGCCTGAAACGTGGCAAGACTATGACGTTTGTCTTAGCTATACCCAATATGGTAGTGGAAAGAGTTTACATGACCAAATATAGATTGTAATGTTTAACAACTGCAATATCGACTGGGACTGCCCATGTGCACGTCCTCATGTACAGTTATCTGAATAAATAAAATAAAAAAATTCTTCAGGGAAAATAGAACTCCCGATCTCTGGTTTATAGACCAGAGCTCTTACCACTGAGCTATGAAGGCCCATGGAATAATAATAATAATAATAATAATAATAATAATAATAATAATAATAATAATAATAATAATAATAATAATAATAATAATAATAATAATAATAATAATAATAGTAATAATAAAATATATATCCTCTACATATTTCATTTAATTCTATTCAAACCTGACAATATACTGAAAGTAGAGGTACACTTGCCAAAAATTTCAGTATAGCTTAATGTAAACACAATTTTGGTTTTCAAATAGGCATTCTCTTGCATAGTATATAGCTCTCTCTCTCTCTCTCTCTCTCTCTCTCTCTCTCTCTCTCTCTCTCTCTCTCTCTCTCTCTCTCTCTCTCTTAATTGATTATCATTATTATTATTATTATTATTATAATTAATTATTATTATTATTATTATTATTGTTATTATTATTATTATTATTATTATTATTATTATTATTATTATTATTATTAATATTATTATTATCATTATTATTATTATTATTATTATTATTATTATTATTATTATTATTATTATTATTATTATTATTATTATTATTATTATTATTAATAACATGTGTAAGAAAAGACTGATATAATAACCTGGCAATAAATATAATCTAGTTAATATCCCGGTGCAGCACTCTCTTATATGGCTAGCCAGGGAGCTTCAGAGTGACATCATCATGTATGGGGGCGGGGGGTGGGGGTCAGAAAAAAAATCTAATCTCATGATTCCCTTGGCAGATGTGTTTTTCTCGCGAACAAACACGGACAACCATATCAAGTGTTTTATCAGATTGCTGGCTTATTGATTAATAACCGACTCTGCCAACATATGGCTGGCTACTTTTAATCTACAAAAGCATTATTCTATAACAGCTGTTTTTACCCCGGTTCATATGGGATCGCTGCTTCTCTATAGCCTGGAGACTAATTATTGGTTTTGGTTTGGACAGGTGTTACGGTTGGATAATGCTCTTCCTGACAAGAACACACTCCACTGATCCGGCCTAAGGTGGGAAGCAAGAATATCGCCTCCGTGTTCCCCCAAGTCGTAAAAGTCGACTTAATAGGGTGGAGCGAGGGGAAGGAATGAATATAGGAACATCAAATACATTACAATTATAAATATATCTTTAAGAACCATGGGGGTGCATGGCAGCACGCCGGGTGCCAGTCCTTAGCCCAGATTTTTTTCTACAAATACAGAGTTGTGCTCTAAGTATCAAACAACATGATAAAAAAACACCGAAAATTAATATCCACTATTCAATGCAACTGGAAATGGAGAGAGAGAAGTTCGAGTTCCGGTTTTACGCCACGGACTCCCTTTTCAACCAAGGGCTTGGACGGTTGCCTTCTTGCGAACGACTTGCTTTGGCAGATGTAATCCTTACCCTGAGTGCATGCCCTTGCTAACCTCAGACCGTGACGGGGCGCGAACCCTCGACCTGACGCCTCAGAGTCGCGGACGCTACCGTTTGAGTCACGGTGACTACCTGTACTCTAAGACTCAAACAACATGATAAAGAACACTGAAAATTAATATCCACTATCCAATGCAACTTGAAATGGAGAGAGAGAGAAATGGGATACAATTTCATGAAACAACATTTCTTGACTAATATTCCGATGTGGTGACTATTCCATTTATTTACTTATTTACTCGTTTACTTATTTAATTGTTTATTTATTTATTTACTTATATATTCATTCCTTCATCATGTGTGTGTATATCTACAAGTAACGACACAAAGTAATATATAATGTTGTTCCGATTTTACGTCACGGACTCCCTTTTCTACCAAGGGCTAGGACGGTTGCCTTTTTGCGAAGGACTTGTTTTGGCAGATGTAATCGTTACCCTGAGTGCATGCCCTTGCTAACCTCAGACCGTGACGGGGCGCGAATCCTCGACCTGACGCCTCAAAGTCGCGGACACTACCGCTTGAGCCACGGTGACTACTCAATGTATTATATAATAATATTATATAAAAAAATTCTTTATATTATACAAACAACTAATATTTAGTACTATTAAAGCAACGATTATGCCATTACTAGCAAGCATTTACGCATTTGAGGGCGTGCCAGCGCGCACATGTTCACTATACACAGATATTTATATATAAATTAAAACATTAATTTAAAAAACTTTAATTTTTTTTTCTCATCAAATTCGCTTATTGGTCATATAGTTTTGCTTACTTAATATTCGTATATAAAAGCGAACACTTGTCTTCGTTGACCAGGTGTGCGACACGTGTGTACAAGTATACGTTGTACAGCATACGGATACACGAGGTGCACGGGACACGTGGCTGGTAAGCCTTTCAATATATAGTCAACAATTAGACCTCCTACGCAGTAACGATCGCCGATAATTCATGCTTAGTTAAACGTGAGTTCTGCAACGATAGCCAATATTTCAAGCTTGTGTGTGTGTTTGTGTGTGTGTGTGTGTGTGTGTGTGTGTGTGTGTGTGTGTGTGTGTGTGTGTGTGTGTGTGTGTGTGTGTGTGTGTGCTCGTGTTTTATTTTCTCCAGCCCTTTCCAGTGTACAGAGAGGTGTGGTTACTTCAGAAAATAAATTAATATTCCAAGTAGCACACTATAAAATAATTTAAAATAAGTAAATGGACAAACAAAATTCTAAAATAAAAAAGTACTGAAAAGATAAAATGAATTAATAAATAAATACAGAAATAAATTGTATTAGAGAAAAAAAAAAAAAAAAAAAAAAAAAAATATATATATATATATATATATATATATATATATATATATATATATATATATATATATATATATATATATATATATATATCATATTTTACCCCGGTCAGGACTAGAACCTAGGACACATAATTACTGTGCCAAGGCGCTACTAACTACTCCACAGAAGGTGTAAAAGAGATATCTGGTCGGGGTAAAATATGATTCATGTTTTCAAAATGGTAATGTGCTTATTAGATGTTGATCCCTAATTAGATTGGAATTTGAATTAAATGAGATAACGAAGCCACGAGTGAGGTTGAGAGAAACTGTAATATGAACAAAAAGGCATACAGATAGAACAGGTTCATTCCTAGTATAGCAGTGAAGCTGTAAGGTTGGTTTATCTTTTACACCTTCTGTGGTGTAGTTGGTAGCGCCTTAACACAGTAATTATGTGTCCTAGGTTCGAGTCCTGGTCGGGGTAAAATATGATTCATGTTTTCACATATGGTAATGTGCTTATTTTATATATATATATATATATATATATATATATATATATATATATATATATATATATATATATATATATATATATATATATGAATACATAAATAAATGAACAAACAAAATCCCTCAAAAACAAGGGCCCGAATAGATAACTGGTTTACTAACCTCGCCATCCAATATATATGAATGGGCCTCGATGACGTGTACCGTTCTATTGTTAATAGAAAAAATGTCAACGTTCTTACGTTTTCTAGAATGGGTGGAGTTAAAAGAAAAAAAGAAATACAATAGGAAGAAATACCAGAAGACAGAAATATCTTGTCAAACCAGGAAGGGAAAGAAATACTCATAAATAATGTAAATATATCAGATAAAGGAACACAAGTTCATCGGTGTCTTGCAGTCTTGAAGTTATGATTTGACACACAATATACCCACTGCCTGATAAGGAAATACTGTAGAGATTGGAATTATTAGATCCTACTGCGAGGCGTTAGGAAAGACATCCAATCTTAATCACCCTATTAGCTCCAACATATGTGTCCACCCCAATTGGAATTGGGACTAATTCTGACACACAAAACTGTTGTTGTTGTTTTGGATTCTCACCCACGGATGGGTGGAATGGGTCATGGAGGACCCATCACACAAAACGTTACAACTTGCAAAGAACGGAAAGAACACGAGCTATTGACACTGATATGAAAGCAAAAACTTAAATTTGTAGGAAAGACGTTGATAGAACACCATATGGGAAGCCTATGCATGAATGGAAATATAAGAGAGAGATACAGAGGAAGACCAGATTGATCAGAAAAGTGCGTGGAAGTGAGACGCCAGGTACTTTGGTGAGAATAGCAGGATCTTGTAACGACGAGACACCCAGAAGTCCATGTAAAGTTGCATCACCCTGTAAATTGTTGGGTTAGGATAGGTAAGGTTAGGTTGGGTGGCTTGCATTCTAAATATGAATAACTCTAGATCACCCTAGTGTTAGTCTTTTGCACAGGATCCGAATGGAGGTCATAGAAAGGAGTTGAATGCTATAGGTAAAGTAATACCTTAAGACACATCTCATATTGAGAGAGAAAGAATTATAAGTAAATGCAAATTTAAAAGTTTACTCCACATTCTAAAAAAAAAGTTTAGAAATATCGCAAAGGAAAATTATAGGAGGTACATAAAACTAATGAAGAGGACCACGGAGGCGCAGTGGATACAGCACTCGACTAGGCAAGTGACACCTCTATGTTTGGGCAACTGGGGGGCATTAGGAAGGGTATCCGCCATAATACCCCAGCTCCTACTTGTTTGTGTCCATCTCCATTGCATGGGGAATAATAGTGACACCTAAAACGTCAAAAAATTAAACATTATTGAAGACTTTTCCATATTTTACAGGACAGTAATATTTTATTTTCATATGATAAGGTGTAAAGATATATCCAGTGATGCAGAACAGTAATGGTAAAAGAAATATAACTAAAAATTATAAACAAAATAGTAACTAAAATTATCAAAAAGAAATAGCAAACAGAAATCGGATTACAGGAAGGTAATATTTTGTTTTCATTTGATAAACAGTAAAAACAAAAATATCCAGTAATGCAGACCAGTAATGATAAAAGTAATATAACTAAAAATTAAAAACAAAATAGTAACTAAAATTATCAAGAAGAAATAGCAAACAGAAATCGGATTCTCTTCTTCATTCCAATCTACAAGACCAACCTGCAAACAAACAAACAAATAAAACAAACAGATAAATAAATACATAAATAAATAAATAATAGGCATGTTACTTAGTGAAGAAATAACGAAAGTCAGAAACACTATATTAATGATTTAGTTTTCCATATATAAAGTTCAAGACGGATATGTTATACAAAAAAATTTTAATCGCATTTCGACAGGCTGGAGAACCAGTACTGAAATCAACAGCAATATAACATGACAATGATAACTTATTTATACTTTTAATTATCAAACTTATTTGTTTAATCAACCAGTAGTCTCCGTGACAAAATGGTAGCGTCTGCGACTCTGAGGCGGCAGGACGAGGGTTCGCGCCCCGTCACGGACTGAGGTTAGTAAGGGCATACACTCAGGGAAACAATTACATCTGCCACAACAAGTCCTTCGTAAGAAGGCAATCGTCCTAGCCCTTAGTAGAAAAGGGAGTTCGTGACGTAAAACCGAATCCATCAATCCATTTGTTTGGTCAACCAACATGACATAGTTAATATTACCAATTCTGAAAGGTAAAGAGAAGGGGAGAAACATGTGACTCTTGAATCTTGATAAAACTGGAAACTGGAATTTAAAGCGACTCCAGTTACACTGTGCAAACAAGTCTTTTCAATCTCAGGTAAGAAAGGCGATCATTCAGTCACTCACGTGATTGAGTTTTCTAGTCTTTTCACGTCAAATATCCTGACTGATTCATGAGGGGGAGACCGTTACCCCTTGGCATGAAAATACGATGAAGGAGGCAGATAAAGACCCTGCCCCATCTTTCACGAGATCCAGGGATATGTGGCCTACGTCCCTCAATGGAATTCTCGACAGGTTTTTTTTTAAAGAAAAGAAGAAGAAGAAGAAGAAATTAAACAATGATGATGTAAAAGTCTTCCTGCTTATCTCTCTCTTTTCTCTCAAAAAACGTTGTCAGGATTTCAGTAGTTGATTTTTCTTCTGCTTGCGGTGGGACGAAGAGGGTGGCAGTTGTCTTCTGGAGACAGATGAGTTCTGGATAACCTCTTTGGAATGCCGTTGGGATGTTTCAATACCGTTATAAAGGCTGTTAAGTCATTTCGAAGGAAATTCACGTTGGCATAAATAACTGTTATTTATATATGAAGAGAATACAACTATTGAAATTCCAAAATACAATAAATCAATATCTCGAGAAACATCTTTAAAAAAATGAAGGACTCATACGGTCTTCATGAACGTGCTGTGTTCTAAGCCAACCTTGTTATCTATCATCTTTTGCCGATTCTTTTTTTATTTCGTTTTTCTAAATATTTTTTTCCTGGCCGTTCATTCGCAGTCTTCAGGGACAGAGGAATCAAAGGAACCACTCTAGTATAACTTTCCTTTGGCAAATTTATTGCCACTAGTAAGGATTTTCCCTATAGTAATTCCCTATAATTTAGATATATCCTATAGAGTAGATATTTCTTCTAGTATAGATTTTTCTCTAGTATAAATTTTCCTCTAGTAAAGATCTTTTTCTTTAATACACATTTTCTTCTGGTATACATTCCTCTTGTACAAAGTTTCCTCTAGTATAGCTTTCCCCTATATAAATATCCTATAGCATAGTTTTTATCCTCAGAACCTGTTCATTCCTTCTTAGGTCATCATCAAGATGAACATACAGTCCATCAATTTCCATCGAGGAAAAAAAAAACAGTCACACCCCCCACTTCTAAACTGGGGACTCCCCCTCCCCCAAACAGTTTAATTTTATACAGAAGAAACTTTGATGAGAGTTTTCTTCACCAGAGACGTTTGATGACGTTAAAAAATACGTATTATTGTCCCTCTGAAAAAAAAAGAAAATGTCACGTGTTCTCTGCCTTCAGGGAGGATCGAACTCCCGGCCTCTGGTTTACTAGACCATGTCTATATGTATCAATAATTACTACTTTTGATTCATAACTCTATCTATATACAAAAGCTGTAGTAATGATGATGGTAATAATAATAATAATAATAATAATAATAATAATAATAATAATAATAATAATAATAATAATAATAATGATAATAATAATAATAATGATAATAATAATAATAATGATGATAATAATAATCATGATGGTGGTAGCAATGGTTGTGATAATAGTGATAATGGATTAATTGACGTAATTCTCTCTCACGTACATAATTTGAAGGGTGGAGAGGGGGAAAGGCTTTCAGTCTTTCTCTTTCTTTTCCTTCCAAATTTATCCTCCATTATATGGCACTGTGTTTATGTGTATGTATGTATGTATGTTCAGGTTTATATGTGTACGTATATGCAATTAAGTACATGCACTTTCCTCTGCTGTGTTACCCTCAGATGACAATGATGTGTATGAGTATGCATGGATGTGTCTTTATCTGTAGTAAGGACGAATAACTCCTTTTGCTGAAATGAATACCACAAACTCTCTCTCTCTCTCTCTCTCTCTCTCTCTCTCTCTCTCTCTCTCTCTCTCTCTCTCTCTCTCTCTCTCTCTCTCTCTCTCTCTCTCTCTCTCTCTCCTTGATATGTATGGCTATGAAGCCCCAGTGGTGTTTCTATTGCTCATCTAATTAATGCATGCATATATATATATATATATATATATATATATATATATATATATATATATATATATATGTGTGTGTGTATGTATGTGTGTGTATATATATATGTATGTACCTACTTATTATTCTAACCTGAAAATTGTTATTCTATATCTGCTTCAAATTGTCTGCAGTAGTACTGTTGAAAAGTAAAAATGAATTTAAATGATAGCACTCAACAAGGGCTATTGAAAATATTGTCACAATGATTACTCTTCAAGTACTCTTCAATTATTACACTATATTTTATTATTAATTACTTGCTATGATATTTTAAATTAATTGCAAATTCTATTAGTATGTTATTTATACATAACCACATAGATTGTAATGTTATCAACTGCAATATGACTGGGAGTGCCCATGTGCACATGTCCCCATGCACAGTTATCTGAATAAATAAAAAAAAAAAAATTACTAAACCAGCGCTCTAACCACTGAGCTATGAAGGCTCTCTACAGCTGTGCCATACATTCCAATCTCTAGACTCTAGAGCTTATCTAGTTTTGCTATATAGCTGTATATGTAGTAAATATTCAAGTAAATTTACTTTAAAATACAATATTGACAAACGGTAAATTGTGATATCATATTTGAAAAGAACTTTATATTTATATAAATAAGCTACCCTTTTATTCTATTGACTTATATTTTTTAATATAACCTTATATAATCATATATAATCATCTATATATATATATATATATATATATATATATATATATATATATATATATATATATATATATATATATATATATATATATATATATAATCTTTCACAGGTTGCTATTTTATCACTAGCCTTTGGAGTTTAGTACTGATTTAGGGACACTTTTATGACCAGAAGCCTTTGCTGACACTATCTCCATTGATCCTAGCTTGGGACCGGTTCCGAGTTGAGACAAGCTTTTGAGATAAAACTGGGCATGATGCTTATTGAAATCTCTCGAGGGCATTGTCTGGTTACCATGGAAATCGGACAGCGTTACCGGTTACTGTCTGGTTGTCATGGAAACCAAGGCCAACTATGCAAACCATGGTTGGATTCGGCTTCCTCTTGCCCCTCCTTTACCTCCTCCATGTCACCCACCCCCCTCGGATATACAGACTGTTACTCCACAAATTGAAGTTACCAGCGTATACTATTATAAGTTTTGGCGGGAAAGTATTAAATATCATATTTCTGAGGGGAAAATATTAAATATTATACTTTCTGAGCATAATTATTGTATATATTTCTGGCAGGAAAAATAAAAATATACTTTTGGGCGGGAAAATATACCTTTTAGCGGGGTAATATACTTTTTGGCGGGAAAATTAAATATATATTTTTAGGCGGTAAAACGCTTTAGCGGCAACATACAAAGTATATTCTTGGCGGTAAAGAAAATAAATAAAAGCAATGCCTTAGCCAGTTAAGATGCTGTTCATTCACTACCCTCAATAATCTAAAAGCAATCCACTACGTAGAGGGAGTGGCCGAGTCAAAGCACACACCTCACCGGAAAACATACCATGTTTCTTAACATAATAATAGTATTCACCGTTTAACGTGTCACAATTAGTCCCACTTATAGGGGTGGACACAGACAATGTGGCTGGGAATTAAGGCTGGATGCCCTTCCTAACGCCCCACGGGCTCAATCGCCGGTGTGTCAGCTCCGAGGAGAGCAATCTACCGACTACGCAATCGTGCTGGCATGCATCAGTAGAGCTGTAAGTAAATCACTGGATCAATCTCAGAATAGGCACCAGCTGTACCTCAACCCAAAGTGAGGCACCTAACCTAATCTACCTATAAATTTCTATGTTCTATTCGTGGTTTACTTGTATGTCCATCTGGTAATTCTATACAATTTCAATTTTCTATGTATATTTTCTGTGTACTTGGTAATTGTACAAAATTATTATATTCCATAACCAAGAATGTTTATGATGACGATGATGGTTATTATTATTATTATTATTATTATTATTATTTATTATTATTATTATTATTGTTATTATTATTATTATTATTATTATTGTTATTATTATTTATTATTATCATTATTATTATTATTATTATTATTATTATTATTATTATTATTATTATTATTATTGTTGTTATTATTATTATTATTATTATTATTATTATTATTATTATTATTATTATTATTATTATTATTATTATTATATCATCATTATTATCTCACCAAACTTTATTTTTAATTGTATTCTTGTCGGATGAATTTTGGACTTCCTATTGAATTCACCACTTTGTAAGATGACTGGGTTATCTCACCGCTCGTCACCATTTGTCGGAGTGTTAATTACTCCGTTATAATTATTAGTACCAGAAGGGTACAAGGTAAGAATGGACAAGCAGTGATTCCTTTATCTTAATTTATTCTAGAGTACAACATATTCGACGCCTCAATGCCCCCACCCTATGACTATCACAATCTATGATCTATTCCTGCCCCTGGTACTATTCTGACTAACTGTCGCTCTCTGACTGGCTTTCTGGTTGCCATGGGGATGCTTGAAATACCCCAACGGCAGGGCGTGTCGCTAAATCTACTTCTGCCAATTGCTTTCAGGTTCAAAGAGAAACCCTTCCTCCTGTGGGACGGGCTAATTCAGTTGACCTATAGAATGGAAAAGTTCCAGGTCAGAGCGTGGCTATTGGGTATCCCTCCAGGGCATATAGGGTTACTTGTGATTTTAGGCTGGGCCACATTCCGGGTCTTTCCCACATTCTTGAGGCATTTGGCGCCGGGTGGTTAAGCCCTCTGCTAAAGCACCTGGGTGCAGCCAGGTGCTAAGCCCTAAGGATCCAGCCAGGCGCTAAGCCCTATGGATCTGTCTACCATACCCAGGTAAACAACTGGGACGGTATTCTATTTTCGCACTTGACCTCTAGCCTTTCACGCTTCTCTTCACAGCTTGTTATAGTTTCAGATTCTGACTTCAGCAAGGCTTCAGTCATACGACATTCTTCAAATTTTGTTGCAGAATAACCATTGTAAAAATGGATATAAAGGTGCTTTCTTTTTATTTTTTTATCAATCCCAAATTAGGTACCTGTCTCTTGCCTCAATCACAGATTAAGAACCTAATAATGACGTCAAGTGGCAAGTCTGAGGTTGATCCGAATTATTTAATTTATATATTTTTTTCTCTTTGTTTAATTATGCCATGTTAATTCTCTCTCTCTCTCTCTCTCTCTCTCTCTCTCTCTCTCTCTCTCTCTCTCTCTCTCTCTCTCTCTCTCTCTCTCTCTCTCTCTTCCTATTCTCTCTTTCTCTATCCATCTTAATTTTTTCATACCTCGTTTCATCCATTCTCCCTTTCTCTATATATCTATCAATGTCTTTTCACTTCTTATCCTCGCTTTCTTTGTTCCTTTGCAATAATTATTACCTCGTTTCATCTCTCTCTCTCTCTCCTCTTCTCTCTCTCTCTCTCTCTCTCTCTCTCTCTCATAATTATACATCCTCCATATCAAAGACAACCTAATTTGCCCCCTAGCTTGCCTTAACAAAGGTTGACCTCCAAAAGGTCAACTGTTTTGACTAGAGAGTGACATCCTGTTTGGTCGAGCAAAACCCCTCCCCCAATCACTCATTTAATTACTTGATGGATATCTGTGTGTGTGTGTGTGTGTGTGTGTGTGTGTGTGTGTGTGTGTGTGTGTGTGTGTGTGTGTGTGTGTGTGTGTATGTGAGTGTGTGTGTGTGTGTGTGTGTGTGTGTGTGTGTGTTAGTGAGTGAGTGTGTGAGTGAGTGAGTGAGTGAGTGTGTGTGTGTGTGTGTTTGTGTTTAGTGAGTGAGTGAGTGAGTGAGTCAGTGTGAGTGAGTGAGTGTGTGTGTGTGTGTGTGCGTGTGTGTGCGTGTGTGTGCGCGCGCGCGCGAGCGAGCGAGAGAGAGAGAGGAGAGAGAGAGAGAGAGAGGAGAGAGAGAGAGAGAGAGAGAGAGAGAGAGAGAGAGAGAGAGAGAGAGATGTACTTATAAAAGAGTAGCTAAGTACAAAATTGTACTATCTCAAATCAGCGCAATTATTACCCATAATATACGTTCATATCTAATTTCACAAAGATATATAATACTTTGCCCATTCCTTACACGGCTCTAGGTGTAACAATTAGTCCCCATGAAACTGGGATTTAACCAGGTTGAAACTAGGGGAATTAGGGCTGGATGCCCTTCCTATCGCCCTGCGGTGGGCTCGAGCAGAGGTCTATTACTTCCCAAGTCGAAGATACATCATAATTTACCCATCTTTGCGGTTTTTGTGTCACAATTAGTTTCCGGGCAAGTGGGGTGGATAAAAATATGTTGGAGCTGTGAGATTAGTAAAAAAAAAAAAAAAATAATAATAATAATAAACCTTTATTTCCATTACAATATAAAAGGGTATTCGTCAGCCGGGGCAAGCCCCCCCCCCACTGTGGTGCCCAACCACAGCAGTACCTGCCAGGAAACAGCTTAAACTCGGTCTTGGACGGGAACCGATCTCTCGACATCATGAATGCAAAGCCAGTGCGTTACCACTGTACTAGCCAGCAGATTAAGGTTCTATGCCTTTCCTAACGCCATGCGGAGGGATCAAACTCGGATATGTCATGCTCGTCCCTTCCTAACTTGAGGAATCTGCCACTAAGCTACCGCGGCCTCCAACACGATATAGCAATAAGTTATCGCTATTGCTCCCCATTATGGGGGTGAAAACAGAGTGTGACTGGGGATTAAAGGCTGGATGCCCTTCTTAACGCTCCATGTAGGCTTGATAGCCTGTCTGTCAATTTCCCAGTCGAGTACTCTAACCACTCGGCTAATGTCGGGAATTTTGGAATCGGCAACTGGGAAACGGCAATATGGGAATCGTCCAACTGAGAATCGCCTATCTGGGAATCGGTAATATGGGAATCAGGAACTGGGAATCGGTAAACTTGGAATCAGCAAACTTGGGAATCGGAAAACTGGAACGCTACCATATCATACACTACCCTTCATATAATTAAAAGATCTTTTTGATTATCTTCAACACTGCCCCATTATCTCTAATATCCGTTTGTCACCTCTTTAAATCAAAATGCGCTTAGCACTGTTATTATAGCTAATGTCTTTTCTTCCCATAATCTCTTAATGCGCCCCTTGATCACCTGTGATATATGATATGTACCTTCCGCTGAAGGTCATAAATGAAATGGAATGAGAAGCCACTCTACTTACTCTGGTAGGATCAGAAGGAAGAGGTTATCTCTCTCTCTCCTCTCTCTCTCTCTCTCTCTCCTCTCTCTCTCTCTCCTCTCTCTCTCTCTCTCTCTCTCTCTCTCTCTCTCTCTCTCTCTCTCTCTCTATCTATCCATCTATCTATCTATCTATCTATCTATCTATCTATCTATCTAGCAATCAATCAATCAATCAATCAATCAATCAATCTATCTATCTATCTTCATATTCTATTTCTGCTTTCTTCTAACATATTCACCAATCTTTTTTCCTAAGTTGCTCCCTTTCGAGGAAACAAAGAAAACAAATCAAACAAGCAAACAAGCAAAGAGGTAGAAAGCAAAATGGTTTCTTGAATAGCAGGACTGGAAGCATAGCAGGCTCCAGGAAGTGACGTCATTATACGACAAGAAGACACTAACGTTTTGTTTATCTGCTTCCGAGGTCCTCTTTTTCATTTAGTCTGTCCCTTTTACCCATCCCATACGACAAAGTCTCTTCCTTCTAAACCCTTTTGTTTTCTCCCCTTCCAGGTTTCCAAGTCCATTCGCCATTTCTTTCCCAGAAACCTTTCCCGCCAACTACTGGTTTCAACCATTCATCTCAAGAGTCAGGATACCAGTGCACTGTTCAATTGCACATATATACGCACTCGCACATATACATAAACACAAAATTTTCTAGGTCGAAGTCTTTCATACTTTTTTAAAACTATATAAGGTCTCCAGAATCTTATATTTAGGGTACCCATGCTCTCTTCAACTTCACAAACACACAAACACACACACACACACACACACACACACACACACACACACACACACACACACACACACACACACACACACACACACAGTGTTCAATACTTCAGTAGTATTTTTTTTTATTTGTATATAAAAAAAAAAGGATATTACTTATAAACTATATGATAATGATATTCTAAGGAACTTCAGTATTTTGGAAAGACAAAGCCAATCTGCTAACAGTGCTCCTGAGACTAAGTTTCGGTTACTCGATATGGAAATAATTATTGGACAAATCCAGTTGTTCCATGGCAGCAACCGCCCGTTGCGATACTATAGCTGAAGGGTAGTGTGGATTTAAATAAGATCGTCCAGGACAGGTCGATGTTAAGTCTTCCTTCAGTTACGGTTCTTTTTCAATGCCTACAGCAACACCGAATATTCTTGGATATTCGTTTCACATCTCTTATTATCCCTTCAGTAGTCACCGTGGCTCAAGCGGTAGCGTCCGCGACTTTGAGGCGTCAGGTCGAGGAATTGCGCCCCGTCACGGTCTGAGGTTAGCAAGGGCATGCACTCGGGTTAAGGATTACATCTGCCAAAACAAGTCCTTCGCAAGAAGGCAACCGTCCTAGCCCTTGGTAGAAAAGGGAGTCCCTGACGTAAAACCAGAACATCTCTTATTATCCCTTCAAATCTGACAAGTCACAATACTCCCCATCTCTGTTCCTTTTTACTTTATGTTTTCTTCATGCCCAGGTGCGATGAGGACAGATTTATTTAATTATTTTTATTGCCCGTCCTGGTGTCACAATCATAAAGTTTTCTGCTATTAAGTCAATCTTCTACACCTGTGCCTATCCCGTCCTATTTTTTCTATCCAACAGCTATCATGACATATACTTTGTCAGTCTTATTGGACATCTATCTAATCTTCTTGGACATCTAACCTTATACTGGACATCTATCCAACAGCGAAGTTACTCTGCTCCCTAGGTCAACAATTACCCATTCTTACCCCTAAAAAATAAAAACTATTCAAGTCTATCTTTTAATAACAATGCTATCCATTATCGCAAAATGAATCCTATCCACCTTTTCTATCCACTTTTAAAATGTCAAAAAGACATATGCCTCATCCATCCCCCTGAAGTCTCATTAAGCATCTATCCATCAGGCTAGTTACTTGTCTACCTTTCTATCAAAATCCAATCCTTTTCCCTCATATTCAATCCAATACACATTTTTCCATCCACTTCTAGAATGGAAAAAAGACATTCCTCATCCATTCCCCCAGACGTCTCATTGGACATCTATCCATCAGGCTAGTTACTTGACTACCTAGGTCTACAGTCTACAGGGTACCCTTCCTCGCCCTAAGGCCACTGTGTAGGCCCACCCAAAATCCACGGCCCACCCACTACCAAAACTTTCTCAAATATATATCAAAGGTGTCAAAGCAGGTCCCCCAACCACCCACATATTTATACATCGTGAAGAAAAGGAACCAAATTTTTCCCTGGGGAATTTAACTCCTTTCATGACCCAGGAGTATATTTTCTCAGGCGGTGATTGACGGGTTTAACAATGATAAACCCTCTCTTCCCAAATACCCAAAAGGGGAGATGACAGCATAGATACTGTTCATCTATAATGAATTTAAACCCTTTTATATATATGACGAAACTTCTGTTTAAACGAAACCGTGTGAATGTAAACAGCTTTTAGAATACTGTCTCATTCCAGACAGGTTTCCAGAATTGAGACTTCACAGACGGAAATCCAGGATCATATTTTAATGTTTCTGAAGCTCAAAAACGCAATTTTTATACATATGTGAGACGCCACTAATGTACATCCTCGATCAAATAATTTCATTTAGCTCCAAAACGTTTCTAGACACGAGTTTCCATTATTATAAATCTTGAATCAAATATAATGTTTCCGATACAAATGACAGTCTTATATTTTTATGCAATATGAAAATCGCATATGTAATACAGTATATATATATATATATATATATATATATATATATATATATATATATATATATATATATATATATATATATATATATATATATATATATATATATATATATATATATATATATATATATATATATATATATATATATATTAGGAACTTTCAAATACTCTTTATAAATCCATTTCGACACAAATGTTTTTACGTATATATTTTGATATTAAAAATATACTTTATATATTAACTGGAGTGGTTAAATATATATACATTTTTTTTAATGGCGAATGTTTGTGGGAATTAATCTCACACTTTCTGCCAGGCATTAAGACGTGTTAATAACTAAAAAGAAAGCAGGCTGCAACGACAAATAAATATCTGCTAAAGATCCAAACGTAACATCAGCGAAATTTTCCTCTAACTTTACCTATCGAAGTCATTAACTATACATAGTTATGCATATGAATACGTTACAAGCACATTTGCATACATATACATATATACAATGGTCGCAATCCCCTCTGTAACTGGGGTGGCCGAGTCAAAGCACACACATTCACAAGAAACCAAACGTACCTTGATCACTCCTCTTAGCTCACTGGGGATAATGGATTGCCACATTCCCCCACCACCTTCCTTGGGTCATCCACAGGGTAAGTGGGAAAGGCTCTTCTATATCATGAGAAGGCAATATATCCCTCTGATATAATGATCTCACAAAACGATAATGACAACGTGTTTGTTGATCACTTAACAAGTTGTTGACAGACACAACAAAGAAAACCTGTTGACATTTTTAACATGAATATAATATGGCATTGTCATATTTGTCTGCAAATCACGCTTGCTTAATTCATCACCAGCTAAACATTATATATATATATATATATATATATATATATATATATATATATATATATATATATATATATATATATATATATATATATATATATATATATATATAGTCACCGTGGCTCAAGCGGTAGCGTCCGCGACTCTGAGGCGTCAGGTCGAGGGTTAGCGCCCCGTCACGGTCTGAGATTAGCAATGGCATGCACTTAGGGTAACGATTACATCCACCAAAACAAGTCCTTCGCAAGAAGGCAACCGTCCTAGCCCTCTGGTAGAAAAGGGAGTTCGTGAGTTAAACCGGAAATATATATATATATATATATATATATATATATATATATATATATATATATATATATATATATATATATATATATATATATATATATATATATATATATATATATATATATATATATATGTATGTATATTACTACCAAAATAAACACTGAAAAACTTTAATAAAACTAAGATAATGGCGTATGATAACGAGATCTACATAAACAATAAAATTCCTGTCAAGCATTAACATCAGCAACACT
>JAXCGZ010011844.1:57500-59868 GCA_037179515.1 Halocaridina rubra
AGGGTAACACAGCAGAGGAAAGTGCATGTACTTAATTGCATATACGTACACATATAAACCTGAACATACATACATACATACACATAAACACAGTGCCATATAATGGAGGATAAATTTGGAAGGAAAAGAAAGAGAAAGACTGAAAGCCTTTCCCCTTCTCCACCCTTCAAATTATGTACGTGAGAGAGAATTACGTCAATTAATCCATTATCACTATTATCACAACCATTGCTACCACCATCATGATTATTATTATCATCATTATTATTATTATTATCATTATTATTATTATTATCATTATTATTATTACTATTATTATTATTATTATTATTATTATTATTATTATTATTATTATTATTATTATTATTATTATTATTATTATTATTACCATCATCATTACTACAGCTTTTGTATATAGATAGAGTTATGAATCAAAAGTAGTAATTATTGATACATATAGACATGCACATACATATACATATACACATATACATACATATATACATATAAATACATATACACATACATATACATATACACATACATGCACACATGTACACACATATACATACATATGAGCTCTTGAGGGAGGGGGTTAGAATACTTCCTCCATGTTCCCCTGCGTGTCGTAAGAGTAGACTAAGTGGGGCGGAGCGAAGGGAATGAAAGAACCCTTCTCTGTACTTTCTCTTCCCAGAAAGTCAGAGCATTATTCCTTTACTCAGCCACTCACCTTATAAGGGGAAAAGTGGCTTATGTATATAAAAAGGCATATGAGAGAGAGAGATTATTTATTTATTTTATTTTATTAATTTATTGCGCCAAGGCGTCAGACATTACATGAGTTCATACAAATAATGCTTCAAATGGATATAAAATCAAGAATTGAACATGGTTTACAGGGAGGTGTACATATTGATAAAACATTGCTGCATACTAACACACAACTCACAGAATGGCAGCACAGAGTACATTATATGCAAAAGTAAAGCTCAGAGAAACGCAGAATGCACAAACAGAATTATATAGCAACATACAGAAAATATATGTATAATTCAATATAATTAATGGCCACCAAAGTGAGGAAAACGAGCAAGAATAACATCAAGGTTGTCATCATTAAGTAAAAATGAGCAGATCTGTATTAAGTTCTGACCTCGTGGTAAAACATCTCTCACTGCGGGGCACTGAAGACAATAGTGGTCAAGAGTGTTAGCATTAGTTCGGTCGCATAATTTACAGGAGGTGTACTGTGGCATATCTAGAGTCTGGGAGACCTGCCATAAAGGCCGATACCCCATTCTGAGCCGAGCACTAACTACATTGTTTTTCCGCACCATTAACCCGCGTCTGCGATACTTGTAGCGACTGTGAAGGAAGTGATCATGGTGCTGTATGGACACACTGTTGGCCCTCTCCGTGTCCCTGCGCTGGACCGTCATGGCAAACCCAGCTGAGTAGATGATGTTACGTAGGCATCGGAGGGAGGGCTCAGCGTCCACAGCATGCCCATCCAGCATACAGGCCGCCTTGGCAAGACGATCCGCTGTGTCGTTGCCAGTCAGCCCAATGTGGGATGGAGTCCACAAAAAAGACACAACAAGAGAAGCATCCCGAGCGGCTGCGAGGCGACATAGTATATTTCCCACAGTACGGCCACAGATAGGTCTTGGCGAGGATAGGGCTTGTAGGGCCGATTGGGAGTCACAAATTATTACCCCATTCACTCGTCGTCGAACAAGGAGAGTCACGGCATCCAAGATGGCATTCAGTTCACAGTAGGTGGAGCTCGACGAGGTGGGTAGTCTACGGCCAATCCATGAATCAGCCGGCACAGGCGGCTCCATGGTGGGGGAAAACACAGCACATGCCGCCCTCCCATCTGCTTGCACAGAACCATCAACATAGACGTGGTGTGCTGCAGGGACAGACGTGGATACATCAGCGATAGTCTCCAGAGCTAACTGTCTCTGCAAGGGGGGATAGACATCCTTCGAGGTCGGTGTATATGTGACAGCGGGGAGGGGGACACGCCAGGGTGGTAAATCTGGGACAGCCGCCTGCACTGGCAGGTCGATGTCAAGGCCACGGAGAATGTCACTCACCACCCTGATAAGGTTATGACCTCCTGCTCGAAGTGGGAGCCTGGGTGCGTCTGGATCAAGGGACGTCCTCATGACAGCAGAGAAGTACGGAGCAAGAAAGGGGTAGTGAAGACACTTAACAGTAAAATAGGACACATTGGCATAAATCCTCTCCACAAGAGGGGGTAAGTTGAGCTCCAACTGCATACTCACAATACGGGTAGAGAGAGAACATCCCAAGATAAATCTCATGACTCGATTCTGGAACTTTTCAAGTGGCTCGA
>JAXCGZ010011845.1:2500-59804 GCA_037179515.1 Halocaridina rubra
TCCCAGCCAAGGATTTGAGTGGAACGAGCGATCCGTACGTGAGAGTCACACTGTTGCCAGATAAGAAACACAAATTGGAGACCAAGATCAAACGGAGAACATTGCATCCCAAATGGCATGAGACGTTTTACTTCGAAGGTGGGTTTCTGGTAACACTGCCTTACTTCCCCAGTTCTAACCTGTCTGTGTTCTCTCTCATAATGAGGGTTAGTTCGAAGGATGGTTTTTAGTAATATAACCTAATTTCCCCAGCTCCAGCCTGTGTGTTCTAACTCCCATAAAAGGCTTTATTCTAAGGTGAGTTATTTTGGTAACACAGCCTTAATTCCCCAGCTCCAACCTGTTAGTTTTCACTCCCATAATGGAGGTTAGGTCGAAGGTGGGTTTTTGGTAATATAACCTAAATTCCCCAGCTCCAGCCTGTCTATATTAATTCCCATAATAGGGGTTATTTCGAAGGTGGGTTTTTGGTAACATAGCCTAGATTCCCCTGCTCAGACCTGTCTGTATCCATTTCCACATTGCAGGTTAATTCAAAAGCTGGTTTTTGGTGTCCTATTTTCCCTACACATATGACAAGTCACAATACTCCCCATCGCTATTTCTCTTTAAGTTTTCTTCGTGCCCAGGCTCGATGAGGGTAGATTTTTTTTTTTTTTGCCTGTCCTGGTGTCACAATAATAATAATAATAAAAAAAAGCTTACAATGACTTTGGAGTGCGGTAGCGCAGTGGTTAGAGTGCCCTATTCGTGAAGTGATGAACCCATATTTGAGCCCTCTATGGAGAGATGGGTTAGGGCATCTAGCTTTAATTCCCCAGCTCCAACCTGTCTGTGTCTAGCCCCATAACTGGAATAAATAGTGACAAATAAATCGCTCACGAACAAACAAACACTTATTTTTTGTAGCATATTTTTTGTCGGTGAGTATACGAATTATATAAAATAATAATAGTATTCATTATATGAGTAACTCAAAAGGCAATAATTAGTTAAAGATTCGTTACTTAATACTTGTATTTTTCAATAAGTCTTTCATTATATAAGTCTTTCATTATATGAATATCACTGTATTGCTCTCAATAGTTTATGGTTTGTGTTATCCCCAAATAATGATAAAAAATGTTTTGATTCCTAACAATGATTGTGTGGAACCAATCAGATGGTCCAAGTATGTACAATATAGATAGATAGATAGATAGATAGATAGATAAATAGATAGATAGATAGATAAATAGATAGATAGATAGATAGATAGATGGATGGATAGGTAGATAGATATAGAGATAGATAGATGCATAATAGGTAGCAGATTGTGCCCCATGAGAGTAACATAACCATTTCAACATTTAATTTCATTGTTGACTCTACTTATCTCTTGGCCAAAAAAAAATAATAATAATACATAAATCCAAAGAGGAAGGATTAGCAAGACCACTAGACTCTCAATTAAATCCAACATTTACCATTTAATATTATGATTAATTGTACAAGTTCATAATATATAAAAACTCGTAATATAAAGATTCATCGTTTTCCAGGGTTCCCTATCCAGAAACTGCAGAGCCGAGTGTTACACCTCCACGTCTTCGATTATGATCGATTTTCAAGAGATGACTCCATAGGGGAGGTCCACATACCGCTCTGTCAGGTCAGTCTGTCGAAATAGGTCATTTAAAGATGCTTAAACCCCAGGATCCCTTGTAAAATTAGATAACCCTGTAATCTGTTGGGTTAGGTTAGGCTCGGTTAGGTTATGTCAGTTTGTCAAAAGGGGTCTTGTAAAGATAAGTCATTTCCAAAACCTCCTGGAAAGTTACTTAGCCCTGTAAATTGGAAGATTGGGTTAGGTTAGGTAGAATTGGGTGATTTTCCTTGTAAATATTAATAAACCTAAAACACCCTTGGGTTCCTCTCATTTACCAGATCCATCAAAATTATACAAACTGTGTAAAACTTTCAGAATTTTCTCCCCAAACCATATCATAAATCTTTGTTTGTTTTTGTTCTGCTTGGATGGAAGAGTCAGTTTTGTTTAAGTAAGATAACAGTATGATGATTTTGGGAAAATATTAAAAACTAAATCAGGATGTCTGGTATGTAAGTGACGCATATACACACATGTGTATATATTTAAATCATTTTGTGATATATATTATATAAAAAGGCACGTACATATATATATATTATAATCATTCGTATGCTACATATATATGTTATATAAATAGGTACAATATTGGAAGCAAGGAATAGACAGAAATGATAGACAGGATATTGGTTATATGATAGACATTGTCTTTCGCCTCTGTCCTTCCTCGGAGGTATGGAAGTCTTTGTTATATAAATGAAATGTATATTTACTTATGTGGATTCGTGGCTCTATTATTCTAAACTTGGGTAGAGAGAGAGAGAGAGAGAGGAGAGAGAGAGAGAGAGAGAGAGAGGAGAGAGAGAGAGAGAGAGAGAGAGAGAGAGAGAGAGAGAGAGAGAGAGAGAGAGAGAGAGAGAGAGAGAGACTGTTATTATACTTACCTCGGATCCGCATCAAAAGAGAGAGAGAGAGAGAGAGAGAGAGAGAGAGAGAGAGAGAGAGAGAGAGAGAGAGAGAGAGAGAGAGACTACCATCTTTCTGACTTCGGATCTCTGTGTTACACTTTCCTCTATTTAATGTTGGCCTCAGTGCAGTTTAATGTTTGAAAGAAGGACATAGTTTCTATGTGACTATGATAATGTACAAATGCCTCTTTCCATATAATTCACTTCAGTCTCTCCCTTCCAGGTCGACTTCTCAGAAAAGAACAACACATTTTGGAAAGCCTTGCGGCCCCTGGAAAAGAACAAATGTGGTGAAATATTGGCTTCGTTGATGTACCAACCCTCAACATCAGAACTCACGCTCACAGTCATTAAGTGCAGAAATCTCAAAGCTAAGGATATCAATGGCAAATCAGGTGAGTTAAGGAAATGTGAAATATTCTTTTGTAAGAATTAATTTTGTTCTGACCTTTCTAAGCTCCCCTGTCCAGTGTGGTATTCATAATCTCAAATAACACTTACGGACATCAGGAAAATGGAGTCTTGAAGATGCTTTTCAGTTCCAAACATAGTGTGTTAGTATAACCATCACTTATTTTCTGTCAAAGTTGATAAGCAATATAGCATTTTTCTACAGTCACAACTAATCCAAGTATACCTATCAGATCCCTACGTCAAAGTCTGGCTGTACTTTGGTGAGAAGCGAATAGAAAAGAAGAAATCCGAAGTCCAGTTCTGTACCCTCAACCCAGAGTTCCACTTCAGTGTCATGTTCGATGTTCCATGGGAAAGAATCAGAGAATGTCAGCTCAACGTAACTATTATGGATCATGATAAAGTAGGAAGAAATGAAGCTATTGGTAAAATTATGTTGGGTAAGTTAATAAACTCTTTGGTCCCAGGGAGTGTTGTATGTGTACTTTGTGTACAGACCTAGTAATTATGTCTTGATACATCTGAATGAAAGGCATAAATTCATATCATATCCTGCAGGTAACAAATGACTGGTATTCCATAGCCAGTCAGACTTAATCACCCTATTTGGTACTAATATCACACCATTTCAGATTGTAAATTAACTGACACTCCTGCATTGGTTAGGTAGTGACAGTCTTTAAGGACACAGGTTACCAAGAATCTGCAAATTTATTTAGGAAAAAATTCTTAGATGTAATTGTTTTAATCTTTTCCCATGTAGCCAAAAGTCAGAGCTTACATGTGACAATTTCTCTGAGGTAATACTTTTATATTGACCTTGTTCCGGTTTTACGTCATGGACTCCCTTTTCTACTAAGGGCTAGGACGGTTGCCTTCTTGCAAAGGACTTGTTTTGGTAAATGTAATCGTTACCCTGAGTGCATGGCCTTGCTAACCTCAGACCGTGACGGGGCGCGAGCCCTCGACCTGATGCCTCAAAGTCACGGACACTACCGCTTGAGCCACGGTGACTACAAATACTTTTATATTGACCTAAATATTTTAAATCGTAGTTTTGTGTATTGTATTAAGTCAACTCCAAGCCTTAAGTAAGCGGCCACCATGGCCAGGTGGTAGTCTACGCAACTTTGATTTGTAAGGTTGTCGTTTCGAGACCCGCCACACTTTAAGGTTAGAAAGGTCATTCACTCTGAGTAACAATCACACTCTGTCAATACCAAAGTCCATCGTAAGGAGGGACCATCTTAACCCTTACTAGAAAAGAGAGTCCATAACGTAAAACTTGATCATCATCATCACCTCCAAAGCAACAATAATTGGGGATTTGCTTAAACCACTCTGTCTTCTTATTTCACTTTATGCAGCTGGGATATTAACTTAATAGCACCTTTTTGCACTTCCTTCTACTGTCAACATCTTGCTTACAGTAACCAGCCAAGAATTGTATAGCATATTTCAGACTTAACCAAGTCAGCACCTTGTACATTTTTAACCAATCTTTGGAGACTGTTTTGTATAAGTTTGGTTCCACCATATTATATCATGTTTTTCCTTGAACTTTCAGTAATTCAGTACAAATGCAACCTAGGAAGCAAATATATATCATATGTTCGAACCCGTCTATGTGACATTTCTTTACATTTTTGTACTGTTTTAGTTGACACAGTTAATCTCCATTCAAATGGGATGGGATGCAGGTATGATGGAGTAGGGGGGATTAAGGCTGGATGCCCTTCCCAACACCCCACTTACTGAGGCGCTTCTGTACATATATGAGAAATTATGGAGTTAGAAATTCGGATGTATCCCTTGTTTAATGTGAACTGCTTCACATGTTTCAAAAATTAGAATTTGTGATCCTTTTTCCTGTTCTCTCACAGTGATTTGTTTCTCAGTTATTGTATAGGAATGTTGAGCATAATTGTTTACTTATAAGCTGAGAACTGCGTTTATCATAATTATTTTTTCAGGTAAGGCAGGCAGTGGTACTTCGGAGACGAAACACTGGAGTGACATGATCACCAAACCTCGACAGACAGTTGTACAGTGGCATCGCCTCAAACCAGAATGAACTCTCGCAGACAAGTGCCGCTCTCTTTGCATCTGGGAAGTGCCCCCCTAAACAAAGTTTATGAAAAATATATACAAAAGCTTGGAATTTTTATCAGAATTTTTATCAGAAATACTTTTAACTTGCTCACTGCAGCAGACATTTTTCTGTCTTTTCGTAGAGAATATGATGAAGAGAGGCCAGGTGGAAAAGGCACCCTGCAGTGAGCAGGTTAAATATGATAAATAAGGGAGGACTTTCCTAGAGGGATTTTGATAAACTGATGATCTAAAGCATGATTGGATTTTGATGGCCAATAGCCAAACTTTTAATATTCTCTTAGGAGGAGGTTAATTTGAAATATAAAGTAGGATTTTCCTTGAGGGATTTTGATAAACTGCTGATCTAAAATTATTAGAATGATCAGAAGCCAAAATTATAGTAGTCTCTAGAGAGAGCATTCTTCTTCTGTCTATATCATCAGAGTTTGCCAAACCACCTCAGTAAGGCAGAATGGCACTTTTGTCAGGCATGTCTATCAGAATTGGATATAAAATCTGTTGGGGGATTTTAAATCTGATGCAACGCTCTGTTACTGTGGTCTATAAGTTTTACTAGAACTCTCAACTACAAACACTTTTGTTACAGTGTAGCCATTTGATCTGCAATTGTTGGTCTGTAGTATAACCAATTGATCTGCACCTGTTGGTCTGCAGTGTAACCAATTGATCTGCACCTGTTTGTCTACAGTGTAGCCAATTGATCTGCAGTGTAGCCACTTGGTCTGCAGTGTATTCAATTGATTTGCAATGTTATCATTTGATCTGCAGCCCTGTAGTATTGTAAGAGCCATTAGAATATTCTAGCTCTGTGCAGCATCAGCTAAAGAAACTTATGAAGACTCCAGTGATGTAGTGCTGTAATGTGACATCTATGATCAGTTGTGAAATATACTAGTTAAGGAGTGGAAATTATTATACACTGCCTGTCAGTACTACTTCAAATAGCTCCTAAATTGAAGCAAGTTTATTGGCTTTATTTGCAACCTCGCCTCTCAAAGTGTACAGAAAACTGAAATTAGTATGAAGAATTGTATTTAAAATAGAACGATTGGTATGCAGTGCTTTTTAGGTTGGGTATTTTATAGTAGTATATTTTACTTGAGAGGTAACGCAGTGGTGTTTTATGTTAGGCATATGGGCTTACTTCAGGATTATGTGGATTGATATATGAGATAATATATATTTCATTTTTTAGTATTTTTTTTTCTTGAAGTACCGTGCTCATAGACAAGTATTTCCCATTAAACAGCTATATCTTTGTTAGTTAACCTTTTAGTGAAGAATTAGTGCTGTATAGCAATTATATGCAGTCCACCTTTTGATCTAGCATCCGAAACTTGCTTCCTAGACACTACTGGGTACAAATTGGGTGTCTTAGAAAAACTGGAGAGAGAGTTGGTTAAGCATCACAACTTGAGACTGTAGTAACAGAGTATCTTGCTCAGAGTCTTCAGAGACGTTGAATACTGTACCAGATTACAAACCCACATTGTGATGACCCATGCAGTTGTATCGTGCAACTTTTTTCACTTTTTGTAGACTATACTACCTTGGTATGGTAAACTTCACCTATTTGGAAAGACCAAAGATAATGATAATGTGTACTGTCTTGGGAGTTCCTTGACAATTTTCTTTATCATGTCATTGTGTACCATATCAGATGACAATATCTTTAAATGAAAATTCTGTCTGAACATTCTTAACATCATCATTTATCCTAATTATTATCCATCAAACTTTATTGCATACTCTTCTGAGTATGTTCATAATCTAGGGAGAATGGCTTATAAAGTATACAGCCTTTATACTGTCTACATGAAAGTGAAAAATGTTTTATAATAGAACTGCCTTTTATAGTTATAGCTATTAATCCGTTGAGTCACCCACAGGCTTGTGGGAAATAAATATTTCCTATAGATGGCAAAAAAATTCTCGAACAATAAAAAAAAAACTTTTTTTTTAATAGTAAGAGACAGTAAAAATTAGGTAATACTGTGAAGCGTAAACGAATCCTTGTATAGAATGACACATTTTCTGTAGGTACATTGGTAATGTTAGTAATGAATCATCAGATGATATTACAGATACATGTGGAGCAGTTGTGCCTGTGGTGAAACAGTGATTTTTAATGGTAAAAACTAGAGTTTCAAATGTAATTGGAGAAAATCTCCAGTTGAGCAAAAATTTACAGATGAAATAGGAGGAAAACATTAGTTGATAAGCAAGGTTTACATATTAAATTGGAAAAAATATTAGTTGGACCTCGTAAATGCTATTGCAAATCGTGTACCATGAAAGCATTAATATGAATTCCAGCCACAAGCCCCATATTGCAAAGATATGGGATTAGAACCCCTCATTTTTATTCATCCATATTTGTTGTATGGTTTATTTTTACCATTTTTCCACTGAAAAGATCAGTGGAAGATTTTATAGGTGTTTCCTGTACACTTGATCTTTTTTCGGGACAACGTTGGATGGCCTGCCCACTCGCTTGCCTGATCTCTCCCCACGTGATTGTTTTCTCTGGGGCTACCTGAAAGCTCGGGTCTACAAACGCCAGCCAAAAACAGTTGACGAACTGAAGGCTGCTTTTGCATCAAAATTTGAGATTTTAATGCTACTTTATTATGCCCTGATACTCATTTTAGTAGCACCTTCACGTGTTCATAAACAGTTGTTTTTAAAATCCTGACTATAATATAATACTAAATCTTCATATTGCAACTGATGGTTGTACCAAATAAATATTTCAAATCTGTTTTCACCTGTTAAGTATCGTAATATGTATATATCTATAAAAAAAAAGATAATCCTCCTTATAAGGTGGTGACTGAGTCAAAGCAAAAATTTGACTCTTTGTTGCAGGAATATACAAACGAGGGGACTCCCAGTCCCTTCAATTTACGCAATGTAGTTAACTTTTATCACACACAGGGGTACACGAAGTAGGTATTCTTGGTCCTCCACCAGGGGAAAGGTATCTTAATGCCATGTAGTATTAAAAGAAAGAGCTCCTCCACATTACACTATAATTGAATTTATTGTATGATATTTTGCTGCTTATAATCTTCAGTATTCATGATCATATCTTTCTCCTGATATTTAGCTGTTAAAGTTGACTTGCATCAGGTGCCATTTGTTATGTCTCATTTAGTGCCAGGTGTTGTCTCTTGTACCATCATAATTCTCTTTTAAGTGTCTTGAAACTTATAAACTTCTAATTTGAATTATGCTATGTGACCTCTTGGATTATCACAGTTCTCTCTGTAACGTTTTGAAATGCATTAAATTCTTGTATAAGAGCTTGGTCGGCTTGAAAAAATTGGCGACGCATTGAAGAGCGTTTTTTTTTTTCCAGTCTGAACCAGCCCACATTGGTATAGACAGCTGTACCAGTGTTTATTATGATGACTGCTGTTAGTGTACCATAAGTTACTTTTGGCACCACAGGAACATTTATCGAAAGATATACAGCTGCTCCATGTGTCTATGTAATATGTCGTGACCATAAGTCTATGCATTTCTAAATTCCAGTGGTTAGCTTAAATGTTAAAAGATTACAGACTCGGTTAGGTTCGTAGCCGTGTTAATGTTTTGTAAAAAGAAATAAAAAAACTTTCTCTTTCATCATTGAAGGAGAATGATGGTTATAGTAGAGTATAACACAGCTGAATTTCTTTTTGAGATATTATATTTTGTAATTAGTATAAATTTTGTTTTTTATTTGGTAATAATGATTGAATTTGTACAACATTTTGAGTATCTTAAATATGGCTGTCAGTAGAATCACGCTGTAATATAATGTATATGTGGCTCAATATGCGTACATGCAGTTGACTTATACATACTTATACATACATACATTGTACATTGTTGTATCAACAGGAACACACACCTACACTTACCCTTCATACATGCATATATCAGAACACTTAGTTCCAGCATAGCATATGCTGATTGTTGTAGTAGAGTGCAACGCCATTAGGTTGCGCTCGTGTTTGTGTCTCATTAACTGGGCTTATAAACTTCCCAGATTAGAAGGACAAACATTCTTTGGCTGGTTTGTCAGTATTGCAGTAAAAATGGCGTCGGTGGTTCTCAAAATGATGTCTTTACACTATTTATCACAGTACATTTGCTTAAAAGTGTAAGAATGTGACTCCACAACATGTTCGAAGCCATTTGATTGTGTGTTGACCATACATTATACGAGCATGTTATAATCAATCATTCGTATTCGTGACACATCATAATTACGTATTATGACGTACTGTACCGTCTTCTTGGTATTATGGCAGTCTACATCGTTCACTGACACATGTACTGGTGTGAATAGGTAAAAATCTCTTTCATTCACTGAAACCATATAATGGGTGTGCTAAGAACTTTAAAAGTATTCTCGAACTTGTTATAAGATATTTATAAAGTCTATATACCTTTTCAGTTCAATATCTGTTTCATAATTACTGTTGATATGATAATATCTTTTTTATTGACATGGCTATATTGGAGTAGATTATCATTGTGATCTCTCTGGCCTCCTCTCGTTTTTTGCCTGTTTGGAGAGTCTATTAACATATCGATATGTTTGTTTTTATAAAGAGAAATATGGCTAGTAACTCAACCCTGTACAAACAATGGAAAACACTTTTACTCTTGCATCATATTTGTCTTCGTGCATTATCACAGCAGAAGAATTTCCACATGTCCCAAACATTGTTAAGGGTAAAAAAGTGTGTTGAAAATATTTATTCTTTTGCATTGGTAAGGATGGAAGCTTGTGTTTAAACTTCTTATATTCTTGCATAATATTTGTCTACATGCATTGTCACGACAAGAGAATTTCTTGTTTTCCCAAACACCTTGAAGGGTAGAAATCTGTGTTGCCTTAGCTTTAGGCTTAAAATGTGAAATTTATTCATTCTCCTTGCATCTAGCGTATTATTTGCTCTATTATTGAGCCCATATTAATGTGTTTTCAATTTATTTGTCACAAATTACTCTAGAGAAATGTCATCCATTATCAAATCCTCTAATAATTTTGTGTACTGTCGTTTACCATGTTATGTATCACTATTAATCTCCATTCGAAAGAGAGGGTGTTACTTGTCGAGTCAAACACTCTAACCACTATGCTACCATGGTCCCCAAAGTTTTGCCTACAGTAAGTCTTAGATATTCAATTCTTATACTTTTTATTCTGATCTTGAGAAAACAGTATATATTAAATGAAGGAGAAGTGATGCATACAATATGATACTTTGTATGTATAGTATCATGTGAAAAGTAAAGAATATAGTTTGTATTTTCCCCAAAGACTATATTAGAATTCATATTGATATAAAAATTATGCAACTATAGCAAATGATCAGTTGTCTTTGAAAGAGAAAATTAAATATATTCATGATATTTTTAAAGCTGCAAGATAAGTCACAGAGCAGAGTATTTTAATAATATAGCAATGAAATTTTTACTCTAATTGATTAAGATGAAACTAAATAATCCGATAATAAAAGAGGCAGATGATTAATTGGAATGACTTACTGGATTTTCGGATGATATGGAAGTTTATATGTAATTCTTGGGGGCATATGAATATCATTACTGTTATCCCTCATTTTTTGCTGATGATCTGTTCCACCACTTCCACTTCCTTTGTTAAGTAAAAGTCGTGTTTTTTTTTCAAAACCCTTATATAATGGTGTCTATAATCTATTCCAAACTTCCTGTTTACTTTGAATTGTGCCTGAATTATTGTTTTGTAATTAAACTTTGCCAAATATTATTTAAATTTATATAAGAAACAAAACTTTAGATGTTATAATGTAATTTTGGGGAGAAAAATATTTGACATTTTATTTTTTATATACAGTATTCCAATAGTGTATATTCAAAACTGCACTAAGTAAATCGTGTAAGATGAGGGACAACTGTTCATGAATGTGAAGATTTGAAGGAGTAATATGCAAGGATCTCACTGCTTTATAGTCAGAATTGTGCATGTTACTAATTATATATAGTCTTAAATTTGAGTGCAGAAGGAATTATTACACTGATCATTTCCAATATCCTGCTCTATTCTTTTTTTACTTAAACTTAATACATCAATGTAAAATCCAGTTGCTCTAACATTTGGGGATAATTGGAAGGCTCAAACTAACTTGCATATTTCATGAAAAAATTACTTTTCTTAATATTAAATATTAGATCTCACTTCTCCTGCCTCTTACCAGATAAATAGTCACCAACCAATAACAGTATGTCAAATATTATTTATGAATAGTTTTTATTGGCTCAGGCAAAACAATTAGAGTATTATTTCTATTACATATGACTTGAGGAATGCATTACTGAATTGTTCTGTTGATATTGTGTTATTTGAATAGGAATTTATTTAACACTTACAAGTTAATATGAAATGTTTGTATGAAGTATCCATAATGTACTTGGGACCCATAACACTTCCACTTAACTTATCTTCTTATACAGTATTTTATCTTTCTCTCTTTTTATTATACTTTGAAGAACTCTTAATGACCTCTACACTGATGTAGAAACTTCGTATCATCCTTTTAGGCAGGAAATAGATCAGTTTTATTTGGTTGTGGCTACTGGGAACTCGACTCTGCACTCTTTTATCCTTGCAAAGTGGAGTGAATAATCCTGTGTTAATGTCAGTAGAAGACCATTGTTGACTGCTTTTGAATTCTGGTTACTGCAGTAGCAATTTTTATTAGATTTCAGTTCTTGCAAAACAGGATAATTCATTCTATTCTGTCCGCATGAAGACTTACTTCTAGTTACTGGGTCATTCTTGGATAAAGATATTTAGAATTTTTTCTGCCTTAACAGATCTTGCTCTAATGAACCAAAACATATCTTGCTCATTTCAGAATATTTTTCACGAGGTATTCCTGCCATATATTGTTGTTTTAATCTCAGAGGCGACAAGAATGTACCTGAAACAGCAAAGATGCAGTGCCTAGTGACCAGTTACCATCAACCAAAATGAACTCGATTACTCATTTGCCTAACGATATCCGCCAGAGCAGGCCTTCGTATTACTAGCCATTTGCAACACGGCAGCTAAATATTAATATGTAAACGTTGTCTTGGTAAATGTCTTCGCTGTTTTAACTAGGTGTTAACGTAGACCAGTTTGCATTCAAAGAAACCAACGAAGTTTGTGCGGTACCTCTTGGTTTTTTTTCTTGTCTTGTTGTTCTTCGCTGAGATAATTCGATGCCATGTGTTATTATTTCATTTTGCTATTTTCTGAAATGTTAAATTAATGTTTTTTTTTTATTTGTCTGAGGGAAACATTTCTTAAAAGAAAGTCATAAACTTGTGAATTGAAGCTCAATGAAAAATTTTTGCCTACTTGATTGCTAAACAAGGCTTGAATCCCCTGCGGCATAGTTAATCATTATGAACCTTTCCTTTCCATAAGAAAACAAGAGTTAAAGCAGTGTCTTGGTAGTGAGTAGTGTATATTGCTGTTGCTGCTTTTCTTAGGAAGAGCTATAAAATGTCTTTACATAATGGCTGTAACTAAAGTATTTTATTTGTTTCTAAATTCTGGGCTGATTGTTCTTTTCCTTGGTTGTACCACATCTTGTATTGTTTGCTATATGAAAATGAGTTATAAACCTCCTTCAACAACTCCTAGCAAATTTGAATCACAAGTGACCTTGCAATAAATCTGAATGCTGGACAGTTTACCATAATGCTCTCATATGCTTCTCCATTCCAAAGAGCTGGCCTCCTAGGAAAATGGTACATACATTTATTTGTGGAAACTCTTACACCAGTCAGCTTAGACAGCTAATAACCAGCAAATTTGTGCTATCAAAATTGATAAGTTTGCTCTGTTTTGGTCTCTCTTGAGTGTAATTAGTGATACAGTATTATCCTTTACTTCTCATTTTGTTTCCCACGTTCATGTGTCTCTGTTAGTCCCAATTATGGGGGTAGACAAAGACAGATTGGAGTTGGATACCCTTTTTAATGCCCTGCGAGGCACTTGATCCCGGGTCTGTCACCTCCTGAGTCGAGTATTTGATCCATTGTCTTACTTTATTTCTCATGATGGTCTTTTGAATTTGAACGTGACTAAAACTAAAGAGCAAATAAATCAGGTCTTCAGACTACATTTCTCTTATGTAGAAATATATCAGTGGTTTTTGGTTTTCAGAGCTGAGTAGTGCATAATTTTCATTTCTATTTTCTTATCTGTCTAAATTTTGATATTCTTTGGATATGGAACTTATTACAGAGACTTACAAACATAATTTTTGTCCTTGCTATTATATCAGATTTTGTGCTAATCACCCCCAGCGTCTAGAGGCATGGGTGTCTCTTAAGGTCTCTTAAAAGTACCATAAAGGAATGGAATAACAATAGGAATCAGTATGTTATCAATAGTCACGATGGAGTATATCCCAGCAGGATAATTTATAAAGAAAAATTAGGTTTCACCTCTGAGACATTAGCTTTTCTGTTCATTGCAGTGTCGTTTTATTTTGGGTAAATAGAACACAAGTTCTAATAGTCCCTTTTGCGCTTGCTTTCTCTAGTTATTAATCTATCTATATCTGTCTGCTTGTGTATTTAATTGGGTGCTAATACAAGTATCCATATGTAGCCATAATTTATGTGATTTTAGCAGTGTGTCCCTAGTTACTTTAATTTCCATAGCTTTTGTATGTTCAGCCCTTGTGAAGCAGAAGTTTGGAGTTAACTTGGAATAATGTTCCACTGGCAGCTGGAGGTAATTCCTTTAGAAATCAAGATTTCCCATATCCAAAGCTCTGAATCTGTAACACTTCAAAGAGGCACATGTAAGAATGTTTGCTTTCTAAACAAAATTTCTTCTAATCTGAGAGTGTAAAGTTCGCCTCCTTTAAGGACTCTATGTGGTTTTTTATCATGACCGCTGTTTTGATAGAGTACTGTAAATCACCCAAGCCTTCAGTATGAAGCAAACCATATGCTACCAGAAGGGAGTGGTCGCTGCTTGGGAAGATCGAGAATATATACTCTTTTAGTGCAAGAAGCTTCTATATTATTGAAGAATGGCCAGGTCTTGGGAAGCTTGCGACTATATTCAGAAGCACTTGAATCATTTAGGAAACAGTCACTTCTTGGGAATATCAAGACTATGCTTTCCAGAAGCATTAGAAATATAGAGGGAGTGGTCGCCTATTGGGAGGATCGAGAATATGTGCTTATAGTGCAAGAGGCACCTCAATTTTTGAGGGAGTGGCCAATTCTTGGGAAGCTTGAGAATATGTGTTTCAGGAGCACCTGGATTATTTAAGAAGCTATCACTTCTTGCGTCCCAGAAGCACTAGAATTATTGAGGGAGTGGTCATGTCTTGAGAAGAGCCAAAACTTACTCATTTAGCACTAGAAGCACCTTGATTATCACGTCTTGGGGAAGTAGAAAATGAATGCTTTAAGCTCCAGAAGAGCCTGAATTTTTAAGGGAGTAGTCACTACATGAGAAGATCGAGAATATATACTTTTAGCAGGAGAAGCTCATGAATAATTAACGGAGTAGTCGCTTCTTGGGAAGATCGAGAAAATAACTTTTAATCTGAAATAGCACTAGAATCATTTAAAAACTGGTTGCCTCTTGGGAAGGTTGAGAGTCAATGGTTTTAGTGCCAGAAGCACCTGAATTATCGAAGTGACTCTATTTCCATAAATTCCAGGTAAAAGGAATGTATCTCTTTGGTCGAATGATGGAATCGCTTGTTAACTTCTTAAGTTCCAGTTATACAACAATGATGTTCAAAATTTTAGTTCCAGTGATACCACAAGGATGTTCTGCAAATGTTATCAGCCTTTACTATGAGCATCACTTGTGATGCTATTTGAACTACTAAAAAACCTTGAATGAAGTTTTTTCTCACTTAGTTACATTAGTATTGACCGTGAAAAAATTTAGTTTTTCTGTCAATTGGTAAAGACTGTGAAAAGAAAATTGTTCGACCAGATTTTGTTTATAGACTTCAGACAAAATCAGGTGAGCAGTTTTTGAATGCAAAAATGCTTCTAATTCCTGGCTTCTAGCTATTGTTGATAATGTTAACATCTCACAAAATTTGTCTGAAATGTGTCTCTCAATATTTTTATCTCTGATGAAAGATATATTTTGTCTATCGTTAACTATTTATAATATGATTTTTTTATATAATATTATTTTATTTATTTTTAGAAACAGACTTGGATATTATTTGAACTTTGCCCACGCAGATATATCTAGTGGTTAGCAGAGAGTAACGTTGCAAACAAGCATACATAAGGTTGTTAGGGTATACATGTACACTCATATATGCAAAGTATAATAACCATCCTTACACTCCTTGTATTTATTTTCAAGCTCTCACTAGCACCATCAAAGGACCACTTTCTTCAAGTGTTAACGAGTATGGCATTAATTTCATTTTTCTAAGTAGTTTGAGGGAGGACTCTTCTGGCCTGCTCCTCATACTTTGCATTTGGCTTTATTTTCATGCTTTGACCAGTACCATTGATGGGCCTCTTTCTCCAAGCATTAGCAAAGATGGTGTTAACTCATATCTCATGGTTACATGCTTTAGGAAATGCCCTTCTGACCTGTTCCATATGGCTTTATTTTCCAGCTCTGTTTAGTGCCATTCGAGGGCTTCTCTCTCCAAGCATTAGTGAGAATGGTGTTAATTCAGCTCTCTCTGTTACATGCTTGAGGAAATACCTTTTTGACTTGTTCCATTTTGGCTTTATTTTCTGTCTTTGTTCAGCACCATTTCAGGGTCTCTCATTAAGCATCGGCGAGGATGGGGTTAATTCCATTTATCTCTAAAACATGCTTGAGGAAATACCCCTGTGAATGATTTGTCTTTATTTTCGATCTCTGACCAGCACTTTTTAAGGCTTTCTCTCTTCAAGTACTAACGAGAATAACGTTTATTTCATTACTCTGAACCATGCTTGATGAAATACCCTTAAGACCTGCCCCATTCAAGGGACTTTATCTTCAAGTACTGCATTAGCGAGGATGGTATAATTTTTTTTCTCTTTAAATCATACTTGAGAAAATCCGTTTTGACCTGTCTTCTGTGGCCTGTACCTCATTGCAAGGAACCTTTAATCACGGTATATAGCGTTTTCCTTTTCGTTGCTACAAACCACTAGACATATATGCTTAGAATATATGTTGACAGTGTTAAAGCAGATGTAATATGGCATGAAAAATATACAATAATCAATAGACAACACAAAGAATTATCAGATTACTGTTAACCGTTGCGTTTATATGTATATAAATATTTATCAGAGCAGCATTTATTTTCTGGAAAGAAAGGTTTTATTATAACTGAAGTCTGTGAAGCTACTATTTGATGTTTTAGAAGTGATGTACTCTTGTGTAGTGTTCAAGATGGCGGCACAGCGTACAATACGACGGAAATATTTGGCCCCTCTTAGACCCCTTTAATTTTTGTTCTTCTTTTTTAGGACCTCCAAACCGCCTTTTACATATTGTGATGCTGATGGGTCCAAATTACCCTCCCCCAACCCCTCAAAAATGAGAATACGCTGTGTTTTGTATATATCGTGCAGCAGCAGTATGGAATCCTTACAAACCTATAGCCTGTTTCATCTCAATTGAGACTCATTGACCTAAGTACAGTATATAACTTTCCATTGGCCATTATAAGCTACTTTGACCCAGTGGAGATTGGCATTGGATATACAGTTTATATATAACGTTTTTATTTCATATTCCATTGGGAAACTGTATATGTACATAGAATAAAACGTTTAACCATAAGCCATACGTACAGATATGTATGCAGCCAAGTGCTACAGTCATCGAAGTCTTCATAACATTAGGATACTTTTGTGGAAATAAGTGGCATGGATCTTATTAATAACTGCAATGAAAAATAAGGGAAAAAGTGTCAACTTTATCATTTATCAATACATCTGAAAGTTTTTCCTTACATGCCACAGATGAGGAAGGGGTCCTTCCACATCCACATGCACATTAATCGAATCAGATCTAGTATTATGATGTAGTTTTAAAAAATAAGAATTATTGGGAATATGTTTGTAGCCCAAGAGATGCTAATTCTCAATGCTGTAATATACAGTAACATTATTTCCACGAGTGTGGGAAGATCATGAAGATAATACATTAAGAAAAAATTCATTTGGATTTTGACGTTCATATCAACATGTTTTTTTAGAACACCTCTCCAGGTTTGTAAAGATACTAACTGCTATATTTTGTGAGCAGTCAGAAGCAGCAGTTGAAGCTAGAAGGAGAGTGAGAGAGCCTTGCCTTTGTGTCCTGAAAAATAAAAACTATTTATGCTGTAAATATATAGGAAGTCACAATCCCCAGTACCTATGCTTTACACTGTGGTTGCCCTTAAAACAAGTGAATGTGAATACCATTAAGTCAGAAATAAAACATTGAGAGTATTGTGTTTTTAAATTTCCTCTCCCACACCATCTAACACGATATGTCATAATATCTTAAGTCTGGCAGGAGGAGATTGTGTTGTAGACTATGCCAAGCATAGTTTTATGTGTCACAATTAGTTGTCATTTATATGAAGGTGGACACAGACACAGAGTGTTATGTGGCAGATTGAATGTGAGTGTATGTGGAGATGCTTGAGGAAGCTGAGAGTTTCAAGTGTCTGGGGTCGCCTGTGCTGGACAACTGGATGCAGAGGTAAGTCACAGAGCAAAGGAAAGGAGTAAATATCCAGGCGGGATGAAAAGGGTGATGAGTAATAGTTATTTAGGAATGAACAGTGAATGATATATGAAGGAGTGATAGTATGGAGCAGAGACTTGGAATGCAAGGGAGGATGTAATGAAGATGAGGTATTTAAGAAGTATAATGAGTTTATCTAGAATAGATAAGATGAGGTAGAGAACGGGTGTTGAAAGAAAGTTGTCAGATGATGTAAATCAGAGTATTGAGATGATTAGGATATATGGATAGAAAGAGTGTTGAACAACTAGCAAACTGTATGAGAGTAAAAAATAATTGGAGTAATGCCAAAAGAAAGACCTAGAATGAGATGGATGGATGGGATGAAAAGAGCATTAGATGTATGTGGTATGTCAGTGGAGCAGGGAAGAGAGAGCGCAAGAGGAATGAGTGGAGAAAGGTTGTTCAGTGCTACTTTGGCTTGTTATCTACGTGTTATGAATCTACTTTTGTATGTGATCTACGCTTTATATTGTGATCTGTAACCTAACCTAATCTCTATTTAGCATTTTTAGCCAATGTACGTGCTGCTTATCGCTGAAATATCTACGGTGTAGATATTTTTTCCTTGTAGATAACAAGCCAAAGTAGCACTGATAGGTTAGTCGGGCCAAAGTGATTTTTCACACCTGCTAGCACAGAAAAATGGGGTGGATGGGAGTAGGGGTTGCCATGTGATGTAGCAGTGGGAGTATACCAGCTACAGCTGTCAATCCTCACCAAAGAAGATCCCTGCCTGCATACCTTGTTGATGATCTAGGCAGGATGGTGGGGGAGGCAATCGTGGCAACCCTTTATCCTCAAGACGCTGAGAGGAGTGATCAAGGTATGTTTGGCTTATGGTAATTTAGTGTGCTTTGACTCAGCCACTTTTCTTACACGAAGAATTGTAGTCATTATATATATATATATATATATATATATATATATATATATATATATATATATATATATATATATATATATATATATATATATATATATATATATATATATATATATATATATATATATATATATATATATATATATATATATATATATACTTAAACCCGTAAGCAAAATTTTTATGTTCAATATTTGTCGGGTTTTTTTTTTTTTTTTTTACGTATTGAAAGCCCATTGCCATGAAAGAATAATTACTAAATTGTGTTGTTTACAATTTACAGTGATATTTAGATCGTTACGCCACTTTCACACCAAAGTGGCACGTCGCACGTGGCGTGCCACGTGCCACTTCAATGTGAAAGGTCACAGTTTTTTTATTAAATATAAAAAAAATATTTGTCATTGGTAATTTAAAGCTTCATTTATTTTCATTGTAAATTTCTAGTTAAAAGAAAAAGGTGCTACTTTGGCTTGCTATCTACGTGTCATGAATCTACTTTGGTATGCTATCTACACTGTATATTGTGATCTATAACCTAACCTAACCTCTATTTAGCATCTTTAGCCGATGTACATGCTGTTTATTGCTAGAATATCTATAGTGTAGATATTGTTTCCTTGTAGATAACAAGGAAAGGAACACCCAGAAAAATCTAGATACACCCAGAAAACGCACCCGTGTGAGGAACATATTCCACGCAGATATATACTGTGCACTTAATTGTTGAAAATTGGATCAGTATTTGAGCTCTAATAAAAGGACTATTTATACAAATATTTAAACAAATTTCAACATTAATATTCTCTGAATTATTCGTAAAAAAGTTTGTTAAGTTTATAGTAAATAAAAATATAATTATATCATAGAGAAAGCACCCAATTAATTGATGATGATTCAATTGGTATGCTCTGTTTTAGGGAAAAAATATTAATATTTAAATATTCAGCCGAGTTTTAGCATTAAATTTCTATGCATTATTCATAAAATCATGATAAATTTATGCAGTATATGGAAAAATAAAATTAATTAAAAAGAACGCACCCGTGAAACAAATTTCAGACCAAAGTAAGCACTGTAGCAGCCGATAGACCACAGCTTTGTTTACTAAACATCACGTAGATGTTCTTGTCTATTTTAGTTCGTTGTTTACTGCATTAACGAGTAGATAAGTAGATAACAAACGCATATTAAACTTTATTAAATTAGAATAAACGAGGAAATGATATAAAGTGGCGTATTTAGTGGGGTTTTATGGGTTTTTTTAGGGGTTTAGTGAGGTGTGGTGGGTCGAGTTCGTAGTGCAAACAGGTGAGTCCAGTTATTACTATTTGAGTATATGTTTACTTTAACACCCCCAATTAGGAAGCTATCTCAGGAAGTTTATTTTGACATAAGGTTAAGTTGTTTTCACTTTGAGTAAGAAACAAGTTTACATGAATTAAATATTTGCATAAGGTGCATGGTATATGTTTATTTTCACACCCCCATTTACGAAAATCTTCGTGAAGTCCATCATATTTGATTAGGTTATATTTAGTAGGATTAGTGTACCCTTACTAACTTACTCTTGTGGTTTTGGCCCGCCTATCAGGGCCGTCGCCCCTGCTCTGGCGGGCTCATTCTTTGCTTTTTGTTTTTTCCATATATTGTGCAATAACTATAACTATTATTCTCTCTATTTATAGTTTATGTTAATCTTTAATAGTTTTACTTTTAAGATCATATGATTTTTCAAAGAGATGTGTTTTCAGTCGCTAAATTTTACAACACTTTTGCTGTCTTTAATTATTAATGGTAGTTTATTATAGATTCTAGGTGCACTGTAGCTAAAAGATCTCAAGCCTTCTGGCTAGTACATTGGTAACGCACTGGCCTCTCATTTGCGAGGTCGACAGATCGGTTCCCGCTCAGGACCGAGAGTTTAAGCAGTTTACTGGGAAGGTTACTGCTGTGGATGGCACCACAGTGGGGGGTTGGGGCTTGCCCCGGCTGACGTTCTGAGGAGCATCTCAGATGGATATCAGAACTTAAACCTGGCAACCTTTAACCAATATCGCAATTTGCCCTGGGTTCAAACAGTCTGTGTCTCTCACTGGCATGACATTATCATTATGTTAGTTTCAAGTCCAATGGGAGTTAAGCATTCACTCAGGTGTTTTGGTTCTTTATACTTAAGAGCTTTATATGCAAGCAAACAAATTTTAAACTCAGTTCTGACTTTTATTGGTAGCCACTGTAGCTCAATCAGCTCTGGGGTTATTCTATCACTTAATGGTGTTTTTTAATCAATCTAGCTGCTTTGTTTTTTAATCAATCTAGCTGCTTTGTTTTGTACAATTTGTAGTTTTTTCAGTAAAATTTTTGGTAATCTATGATAGCATTACAATAGTCTAGTCTTGATAATACATAGCTCTGAATTAGCATTTTCAGTGTGACTTTATTTAGGTATTTTCTGATGAATTTGATGTTTCTTAGATGATAGTTACACGTTTTAACTGTCATTAATACCTGATTTTTCTTGGTTACAGTATTATCAATAAGGACACCTAAATTACATACTACTGCGGTTATTTTGATGTTAGATGTTCCTATTCGTACATATTGCAGTTTCTCATAGTTTTTGAGAGTAGCATTAGTTCCAAATAGCATGCACTCTGTTTTATTTTGATTTAATTTTAATTTCCCCTTGATCGTCCAGTTTCTAATATCGGTCATTATTTCTTCAATTTTTTTGGTAACATTCTGAACAGTTGTCACTGAGAAATAATATTGTGTGTCATCAGCATACAGTTTGAAATTTACATTATATTTTTTAAGAATCCAAGGTAGATCAGTGGTATAGACAATAAACAACGTGGGACCCAACACACCGCCCTGTGGAACTCCTTTAGTTAATTTTTTTGTTTATGATAGTGTGTGGTATGACAACTGCAACCTCTCTATTTTCCAAATAACTTTCAAACCATTTATATACTTTATCATCAATGACTATAAGTTTCAATTCATTCAATAAATACTCATGTACCACAGTGTCAAACGCAGCACTGAGATCAAGCATTACTAGAATACCACATGTGCCTTCATCTATAATTTGAATCATGTCAATCAATATAGAACACATTGCTGTTTCAGTTGAGTGATTTTCTCTGTAAGCTGACTGGTTTTCAGGTATGATCTTAATTTCTTTAAGGTGGGTCCACAACTGTTCATTGACTATTATTTCTATCATTTTTGATAAATAAGATAGGTTAGATATTGGTCTACAGGAGCTTAAGTCATTTTTATCTCCTTTTCCCTTGTAGGTAGGTTTGATGATACCTAATTTTTCACTTTGAGGAAATATTGCCTGTTTTAAGCTTATGTTAACTATCTTTAAATAAGTACAGCGTAGCAGATTAATATTACTAGTATCCTTTACGTCACTTATAGGGAATGGATCATTATCACAGCATGTATATCTAGCTCTACTTAAGATCCTTATTAAGTCATCCATGCTTAATTCCTTGAATCTTTTAAATCCTTTGTGTACTTGTTGGGTCTTAAAAGTAGTCTTCGTAAAATTTCCATTTATAAGGCTTCTGTATATTTTGCCTGTTTTTTCTTCAAAGAACCTCACAAATTCATTTGTGAGATGTTTATAATTGCCATAATTTTCTCGTAGCACTTTATCTTTTTTTAATTCTAATAGGTCACCCAGATTTTTTTTAAATACTTTTGGGTCTATTTTTCAAAGTTTCAGTATTATAGTATTTTCGTTTTCTTTTAGAGTGTTATACCTGTACTCATTTTTGGCTCTATTGTACAATGCTCTTGATTCTTTTCCATTTGTATTCATATATTCTTCTATTTCTTTTTACTTCTCGCAATTCATTATTGACCCATTTCGCTTTGTCTTTAATCACTATTTGCTTTTGTATTTTTGGGCAAATCTCATTATAACCATCACCTAGCACTTTCTTGCATCTGCTAGTGTAGCAATTTACACATGATTTATTAATTTCGTTTGATAGATATCGAATGCACTCACATCTCATTTCAATATTTCTTATATGACTTATACAGTTTTCTATAAATTTTTCAGGTTCAAGTTTCGTTTTATCTCTGTAGGTTATTCGTTTATGTAGGACATTGGGTTTACTTATGTTTACACTTATAGTGATTAATTTGTGAATTGGTGAGATTGTACAGTCTGGTTCAGCTTCAATGTTTTTTTTTATTATTTTAAGGTCTCTGTGGAAGTATAACTAGATCTATGATGTGCTCTGAATTCGTTGTTGGTTTATTAACACTATTTATAAGGTCATGTAGATCATGGATTTCATTAAATTCACATGTGTATTTATTAGTAATAGTATCCGTCCACAAATTGAAATCTCCACAAATAAATGTCATTTTCAGATCTTCTATCATGTCTAGATAACTGCTAAATTCCTCCATAAATCCTTTTCCATTTTCTTTCCATTTATCGTTGGTGCTTTATATATTACTTTTGAAAAAGATTTGGAGACAATTACGCCCACTCTTCCACCCAATTTTCCTTCTCTTGGTATATGATAAAAATAGTGCATTCTTGGCAGTAATTCATTAATTTTTGAACTGTCACTAATATTATTTTGAAGGCATGCTTCTGTTATCATACATATATCTCATTTTTCTTCACTTAGTAAGTTTCTTATTTTTATAGTTTTATTACCTACTGACTGTATATTAATTAGACAACATCTTAACTCATTAATTGGGGCTATGGTCAGTCTTGTTTATAATTCTTGATAGTTCCTCATTATGTATCAGGCACTTAGTTCCGTTTGTTCTATGATTTGTATCCTCATTTCCTTTCTTAGTACAATTTACACATTTTTATGTAGAGCTAGTGCAATCTACAAGCTTATGATTCTCTTCACATTTTGCACATGCTTGGGTCTTGTTGCAGTCTATTGCATGATGATACAAAACACTGATAAATCTTATAGGAGTCAAATACCTTGTTTTTTACATATTGCGTGTATATCACATCTCCATTAGTGCTGATTTGTCTCCTTATTTCTGGAGTACACATTATTATGTAGTGCGCTTTGCAATTTTGCCTAGTCGTCCGTCTCTTTATAATTTTGAAATCTTCATCACCTTTAATGAGGTCTTTTATCCATAGATTCTTAGATTTAATGCCCTCTATCAGATCATCATCATCATCACTGGGTACATTACATATCTTAGTTTTGGGCTTAAGTTTTCCTTTTAAGTTTACTGAGATGTTAATTTTTTTCTTTTCTGGCTCAAGGTCTTTCTTTGCTTGCTCCAACTTTTCCTTGCATGCAAAATTTGCAATCAAATGTCCATAAGTCGATTCTTTTACATTTTCAACTTTTGTTATTTTCTTCATTATTTCTTTTTTCTTCTCATCAGTGCTGGATTTAATCACTAGGGTGTTTTTCGTTTTCTCTAGTCTCTCAGTGTAGGTCATACCTGTAGGTTTCCTTACTTCTTCTTTATCCATTACTAGGGAAGTTTCTTGATTTTTTTGAACCTAGATTAGTAGTTTTAACTATTTGCTATATGGTTATATTCACACCCGCAGTTATGAAAAGATCTCGTGAAATTGATTAGTAAGAACATTTCCTCAGTGTTCCCCTTCATGTCGTAAAAGTCGACTGAGTGTGGCAAAGTAAGGGGGCTAGGAATCCCCTCTTTCGTATTTTCCTTCCACAAAGAGTAAAGGTTTTTGCTTTGACTCAGCCATCCCCTTATAAGGAGAATAATGGCTTTTATATAGATAGATATACACTCCATCGTCGTTGGCATTGCCATGAAGCTATGCGTCCGCTATTAGAATTACTGCATATACCTCTGAGGGGGACAAGAATACGTCCTCCATGTTTTCCTGCATGTCGTAAAAACCAACTAAATGGTTTGGAGCGAGGGGACTGGGAATCCCCTCCTTTGTATTTTCTTCTCACAAAGAATAAGGGATTTTGCTTTGGCTTTGCCACTCCTCCTATAAGGAGAATTATGTTTTTTTTTATACACTATAGATACACTGATAAGAACTTGATCATTAATTGTTTTTTATTCAACAGGTACCTTGTGAGAATGAGCTTCTCAGAGGTAGAAGCTTTGAGTTGTAATGTAGGTAGCAGTGTAGGCATAAGTGCCCTGAGCCTAAATGCATCTAGTTTGGGTCATAGTTCATCAAGCCTAAACCACGTGAAGCCCAGTATTGGTCAGAATTTACCAGGTTTAAGCCATTCCACAAATATCAACGGTCAGAGTATGCCAATCCAGCCGAACTTCCAAGTGCAGAGTCCTTCCAGCTTAGCCTCTGGTTTATCTACTCCTACCGTTACAACCTCCATTGGTTTGAGTGATGAACTTGACCCAGCATTGTCATCCAACGTATACACCAGTCATCTCACATCTCCTGCAGTGACCTTTCCCCCTGTGTCCCGTCCTAGCCTGGCCAGCATGCAAGGAATCGGAGGTTTTACCTCTCCCAGTCTGTCTCCCCCGTCACCCGTAACCCCTAACAGTATAGCTTCAACACTTGGAAACCCTCAGATGCCAAGCATAACTTGTTTCAACTCCCGGGCTCCAATGGGCTACCACTTCAGGTGGGAATACGTATTAGCAGTTCTTGTATATTAGAGACCTGACACTTTCCTTTTTTTTTCCTTGAATTTTTTTTTATTCTTGATTTTTATTAAGGTCTCCTTTGCATATAAGTAAAAAATAGTATTGTCGTCCCATTGCAAGTAATTGCCCTGAAAATACTGTTAGAATGTTTGTTCAACGTTGCATAAATGTTTTCTTACCTGCATATTGTATTTGTCAATTGGAAACCTCTGGAAAGGAGAGGAAAGAATATAGGGACAAATCTTCACATTTTAATTAATTTATGTTACTGTAACAGTCTTTGAGTATAATGTATTTTTAATGGTCTTCATTTGATATTTTTGATCACCTTTAGAAGCTTCTTAATTGATATGGACTTTACTAACATGCCTTCATTACTATATTAAGCATAAATCCTTATTATTTACCCAGAGGTGTCATTTAAGCATCATTTGTGTTTGGTTGTGTTTAACCAATTGTATTAACTCACCTATTGGAAAAGAGCCCTGTGCTTGTAGTTCCCCATTTCCTCGTCGGATTCATTTTTTACTTATTAACACGTATGCATGCATAGTGTTTTTTTCTTCTTTTTCAGATCTTGCAATTTAATAGAGAACTTTATTTCAGATTAATATGTGTTACTGTAACAGTTTATCATATGTATTTGGTTATCGTTTTTGTGTCACTATTATTCCCCTTTATGAGGTTGGACATGGATAGGTTAGAGCTGGGGAATTTAGGCTGGATGCCTCTTCTAATATCCCATGGTGGGCTCGGATGTGGGTCTTTCACTTCCCGAATTGAGTGCTCTTGACCACTGCCTTGTGCGTAGTAAAAACAGAGGTGTGGCAAGAATACCTCCTTGGGGTACCCTCGCTTGTCGTATAAGCCAACTAAATGGAACGGAGCAAGGTGACTAGGAATACCCTCCTTTGTATTTTCCTCCCACAAAGTGTCGAGTTTTCACTTTGATTCAGCCTCCCTCCTTATAAGTGGGATTATGGCTTTTGAATATAGATAGTTAGTTCTCTTTTTTTCTATTGTTGGCACCCTGCTTGCATCAGTGGTAGGGCTTCATGTTGATATTCTTTCATTACATTGCTTTATTCAGTACATGTCTTTTCTCCACAGAATGGCTGGATGTCATTTATCGGGTGTCCCTTATGTATACAAAAGAAAACCTGAAGACGAGCCTGAAGAAGTGTAAGTTTGTTTACTAATTTTTATGAAATAAAGTTTTTGGATAATGTAAAGAACAGTAACTATAAGATATTTTAGGGGTATTCATATTTACAAGGCAAATTACCTAACCTCACCCAGCATTTTGCGGAGTAATTGAACTATATATCTGGATCTGGGGGTTACTCATCTTTACAAGATCCCATTTTATTTTAGTGTTAGAGATTTATATTAAATACAATTTTTGACCATATGGATATAAGGAGCTGTACTGTGGCCAAGCGGTAATGCTTGCAACTTTGATTCGTCAGGTTAAGGGTTCATGGCCCATCATGGCCTAAGATAAAAAAGGACATTCACTGAGGGTAACAATCACACCAGCCAAAACAAAGTCCTCTGTAACAAGGAACTGTCTTAGCACAAAAGGGTGTTCCTGACGTTAAACCAATCACATCTTGAATTGAATTAATGCCACCCATTCCATTGCTTGAAATAGTTACATGGTATTGGTGAAAGAACAATTCCATACCTGTCATTCCTGTGTTTTGTAGGTGGGTACTAAGAGGGATATCCTTGATGGTGTTTGGGAGAACTCGAACCTCGTATTCCCTTTGGATATCCCCGGGGTTAGGAGAGAGTCCTGCTTCTTATTATTCCTTGTGTGTCACATGAGTTGACTTAATAGAACAGGAGAGAGAGGGCATGTGCCTTCTTCCTTTGAATTTTTTATTGCTTTAGAACAAGTGACTTGTGGAGTAAGCATGGACAGGATGTGATGATGCATTGCTGCCTTCCTTTGATTAATTGGAATTTTGGCCAATTCTGTCTTCAGTACCTATATGTGTGAGTGTGCTACAAAAGTTCTCTTGAATAAAGGTCTAAGATACCTTCCCACAGGTTGCCAGATGCAGTGGTCCCACAACTTATGTAGTTTTAGATAGCGTGCCTTCTCTCATTGTGGCCTCCTTCTTTGATCAACAGTATACTGTGTCATGATAAACTTTTAAAATATTATACATTCAAGTTTTTTCAGGTAATAGTACAATAAATGTGATTGTGCTTTATGTTTTAGAAAACCAGCAGCTAAGCAGCACATCAGTGAGGAGAGGATGGCAGCACATCTCAATTCCCTCCATTTATCAGAAACCTACTGTAATCACAGGCTTGGAAAGAGGGTCAGTATTCTTATATTCTCTCCTCCTGAAAAAGTTATGGAACAAAATAGTGATAATGTTGAATATAATTGAATTTCAGAACTTTTTTTTGTATATCTGTCTCAACTTTTTGCTATCTTTTGCACTCTGTCTTCTATATCTATAGAAATATAATAATTAGTGGATTCCTGTATATCAGGGTTGGTCGAGTCAAAATAAAGAAGCCATTCTAGGAATGGACGAAGATCAAGGGTTAGGCGAAGACGAGCAAGGAATCTCTTCTCCAGAAATTTCCAAGGAGACAATGCGACTAGTTATCGCTGATGAAGTCAAGCAGATTGTACCTGGTGAATCGCAGTTGCCCCCTCAACTTTTAAAGAAATTGTGAGTTACTTAATTGTTCTTTGTTATGTAAAAACCTTTAGTCACTCCTTTCCAAGTTAAGGATGTAACTCTAATCCTCATACTAACACATTACATAAGACAGCACTGCTTAAAACCACATATGCCAACAACAGAACAGACACTCCCTGAGAGCTCTGTGGGAAAAACTGGAGTAGGCAGTGGCCTTCCTTAGAGAGCTGGGGCTGTTCAGCCAGGCAGCCTAAGAAACAACTTTCACTCCTCATATCTTAGCTGGCCTATAGATTATACTCAACCTCCTTCGCAGTTCTGGTGAATGAAATTGGTTAGAGTACTCAGCTTTGCAAGCAACACCACTGTTTTCAAGCCCACCTCAGGTTGTTAGGAAGGGCACCCAACCTTAAGTCACCAGCTCCAACCTGTCTCTGTCCACCCCCAAATGGCAAATAACGACAACAGTCTTATTGATGTGTTATAAATTTACCATCCTAACATCCCATGATGGGCTCAAACATGGGTTCATTACTTCCCAAGTCAAGTGCTGTTACCCCTGCCTTACTGCAGTCCCCAGTAATTGCATCGAATATAGATGAATGAGCTAAGGATGAGAAGACTATCTAGTTATTTTTTAGCCTAATTTAACATATTTGTGTTATTCATCTGTTGACATCCTGTGTTTTTACGATTTTTACAGACGACAGCCGAGAATGGAGGTCGTCCTGTGGCAGCCCCCTGGTGATGTCATCAGAAATATCATTACAAGCAGTGTAAACCAGCAAGAAGGCGAAACGAGTTCAAGTACAGAGGTAGAAGTCATTCCATCTCAGTCTGAATCAGTAGCTAGCAGCAGTCACTCGCAAAATGGGTCCAACAGTAGCTCACCTGACTCGGGTGTGTCCGTTACTTCACCTCCACCTTTGCTCTTCGCAGGTCAGGAAGCTAGTGCAGCTTCCTCATCTTCATCCGATATCATGGATGACTTGCTCTCGTTGCCGTCAACATCATCCGGGTCGCGTGGAGGATACTTACCTCCTTTGAGAAGGCCGGCAAGCCCTCTGCCTGACCCAATGGCTGACGACGATTTCTCAGAGAGAATGGAATTTAATAATAATAATGACAATGCTCCTAACTTCATGTGGCTTGAAGAGAATAATAATAGTGCCCTTATTGACCTTAATGCCATAGAACCTCACAGAGTGCCTCATTTAGAGGATTTACCTGACCTCCCAGATTCCGATGACATGGACTTATAACGTAAGTAATTATGGACTTCTTCTCCTTAACATGCTTTTTTATCTATAATTTCTTTCTGTCTCCATTCGTTTATTGCAATATGGCCTGTTCCTAACTCATTCCATGAGGAACATCTTATACAACACATGTACATTGCGTTTAAAGAAGGGTACTGTGTAACTCTGAGGCGCATGCTTTAAGATAAAAGACTATTAAGTTTAAGACAACATTTTACTGCAGGTAGCTTGACTTTAAATGCTAGAGTTTATTCAAGCCGTGATTGCTCTTTGTGGAAAAGAGGGAAAGATTCTCTGCCGCAATCTATTGATGCAACTTTCGCGTTAATATCAAATTTCAGAAGGCAATCTAGAAAAAGGGTATGCAACTGGCTTCTAGTGAAAAATTGCTGAGATCATATCAAAGTGAATATGTAACAAATTACCAGTGGTATTAGTTTGCTGAAAGCAGGTCAGAATGAATATGCTGTACAACTATATATTAGTGATATCATGTTACTGAGAGCAGGTCAGAGAGTGAATATACAAGTAACTACTAGTAAAATCAGGGTGTTGAGAGCAGGTCAGAGAGTGAATATGTAACAGGGTAATAGTGGCATCAGGTATCAGAGGGCAATGCTGAGTGAATATGCAACAGGGTATTACTGTTTTCAGGGGGTTATTGACAACATCATATTGCTTAGGATATTTCAAAAAGTTAATATGCAACAAGTTATTCATGTTATTAGGTTGCCAAGTGCAATTCTGAATGATTATGCAACTTGTAGTTAGTGATATCAAGTTGCTAAGAGTAGGTTAGAGTTTTCATGTAACATGCAATTAGTGATATCAGGTTAGTGATTACAGTGCAGATCAACTGCTAAGCCAGTTTAATGTCCCATTTTCCATCATCTTTTCAAATAGACCTTTTGTTACAATATGTCATTTACTTTGTCATGTTTTTGAGTAATGCATTTGCATTTAGTTTTTCTTTTACCTCCGTTGCAATTTTTTTTTTATATGTGACTTTTCTTTTTCGTGTGTTTTGTATTGGCAGCTGTTCAAACTCTCCAGTTTTTCTTCTATTGTAGTGCCAAATATATATGATGACTGTATACCCTCCTGAGGACCTTAAATCATTTCCTAGTTGATGTTTCCATATTGTCCATTTTATGCTCTCATAGTAATTACTGATATCAAAGAATGTGAAATTATCCGGTGTTGGGCTTGACAGCAGGAGATCCTTGCCCTGTGGATTACCCAAACAGGCTGGTGGTGGGGAATTGTGGCAACCTTTTTCTCCTAGGTGCTAAGAGGAGTGCCAGAGGTATGATTGGCTCATGGCGATTGTGTGCTGTGACTCGGCCACCCCCCTTACCAAGGGGAATTCAGGCTTTGTTAGTGTGTATGCAAGTAAAATTACCTCTTTGATATACTGTACATATATACGTCAACAAGGAAATACTTGAAATCAGATATAATTGCTTCATGTGTTGAAAAAGCGTCAATCCCTCTACCTCTTAAAAGGGATTCACAGGAATTTTCATGTCCCGTCAATTTTTTTGCTTCCCTTCTCTTATCTCTAATGTAAATTACTACCTACAACTACGTAGGCCTATAACACAGCACACACTTCCTGATAACTCTGTAGGGAAGCCTGGGATTGGCAGTGGCCTTCCTTAGTGACTAAAGGCTGTTTGGCCAAGCAGCCTCAGGAATGACACCAACTACATTTTTATATTTTTCATATTTAGCTGCAGTATATTACCCTTGAAAAATGATGTTGATAAAAATACCCAAATATCCAGAAATATCCCTTTTATATAACTGGCATAAATTCTAATATTGGTAACAATTTTACAAATCAGTCGAAAGGAGTAGACAACCTGTTTGGCAACGTAAAATGAATATTCAAGGGACACCTGTATACAGATCATAAACTCAAGGCATCAGTTATGTAATGATGAAATAAACATATTATTATACGTAAAAACAAAAAATATTTTTGCCCCTGGTCAATATTCGAACCTAGGACATACTCACTGTGCCAAGGTGATACCTTTGGTGGTACAGTTAGTATTGCCTTGGCACAGTGATAGTGTCCTAGACTTAATTACCGGCCAGGGGCAAAAATATTCTTCATGTGTGAAAATATAAATTTTGTGTGTGTGAATCTTTACATCATAATATTGCCTGCTTAGTAATCTATACATTAGGCCTGACCCTCATTGTGCGAGCGAGTGGTGTTTTATCAATTATCTTTGGAAGTTAATGAAATACATAAATCAATACTGTTTATTTAATGCTTATTATTATAGCCAGTAGCTATTGACCTATCTTGCTGAATGGCAGCAGTTCCCCTTTTAAGGAGGTGCCGAGTCAGAGCACACACATTGACTTGTGGTGAATGTTTGACCATCCCCCTTACAAGGGTGAGTGCAGCTATTGTATATCTATGTATATGTATCCACTGAAGGCAATGGGTAATGATTATTTTACATATTGACAAAGTGATTTTTGATACATGCCAGATATTGTCAGGGGCTCTAGACATCTTAGTATTGCTCTAGATTTCCTAGTGAACACAAACCCCTCTCTTTTCCTTTATGTGTTCCATACTCATTCGGGTATGTAAACTTATCGTACAGAAATATATGTGTATATTTAAATGAAATGTATCAAGAGCACCGTGTGCCTCTATTGCAATAGTCTTTTTGGTATTAGAAGATATCTGCAGATGTATCATATCCTTTAGGAATACATTTTTCCTTTTTAGGGTAGGAGTGCCGTTTCCAAGTAAATCTTTCCTTTGTTAGTTGCAATCTGCTGTGCCAGAGTTTTATAAATCCTTATATTAATGGCCTGCTGAATCTTGGAATTTTTACCCGTATATTGGTACTGCCAGGGCTTTTCCATGTTTTAAATAACGACTGGCATATCATTATATTGGGACCACGGTAGCACTGTGGTTAGAGATATCAGGTCGGGATATAATACACCTTGAGCTTACCAAGGGGAATTAGGAAGTGCATTCAGCTAGAATTCCCCAGCTGCTACCTGTCTGTGACCACTTCCGTTTAATATGGGACTGATAGTTCTACGTAATATAGCAATCAACATTTGCTATATCCTTGGATGGTTAACATTGGTGATAACAAAGATATATGTACATTTTTAAATGCCTGCAAAGAAAAATGCACAATTTCAATTTGCCCTTAAAATTCTACTAAAATTCAGGTATTAATCATTAATACTATAGTTCACCACATTTGCAGTCGTCCCACGTTTTGCTTGAATATTAGTAATGTGATTTGGAACATATGGAGTTGAAAGCAAAAAAAAAATCTGAATATTCTCTCCCTAAGTAATACATTATGGCAATTACTGTACTTTTTCACAGAAATTTAAATTGTGTTAGATAAAGTTTAAATACTTTACAATTATTTAGGCATGATTTTAAGTCCATTCTGACACCCTGCAGTTGACTCGATCAGGGGTCTGTCACCTCCCAAGTCGAGCATTGTATTATTCATCGTACAGTGTTGATATTCATCTCTAGTTTCAGTTTACAGAAATCCCTCGCTATATTGTGATTCCCCTTCCGCGAATTCAGTGCATCGCAGGTTTTTATGGTGAGCATATGTATTTTATATCGCAGATATTCTGGGTATATCGCGGGAATCCACGATATTTGGGAATATTAACATTTCCAGTATTTTCATTATTTTATTGATAAAAAACAGTATTGCCTAGCCTAAGAATAATAAAACAGTAAAAAACATATATTTAGACATGTAACTCGCAGTATTGCACCATATAAAATACGATACCGGTATCGGCGTCTTGGAAAACTCAAAGGGTCGCACCTTTGTGAGATAGTATACAGGATGCTATTGGCTGATGGGTGGGAGACAACGAATCACAGAATTGTGGTCTGTATACTGGGATCTGATTGGCTTTTTGATTGAAGCTTGATTCTCCCAGCATCTTCCATTCTTTCGCCTCACTCATTCAGTTACTCACGTGTCCGCCTTCCGCGTTGTGCTTGTGTTTTTTGTGAAACTTTTGCTTGTGTATTTCAACCCCTGCAATGACACCCAAGCGTCCTTCATCTTCTAAGGCTTCTGGTAGTGAGTCTAAGCAGCAAAGGAAGATGTTGACCATAGCAGATAAGGTAAAACTGTTAGATATGCTGAAGGAAGGAAGAAGTTTCTCGGCTGTTGGCTGCCATTTAGGCATCAACGAATCTACTGTTCGCTACATCATCATCACGTCATTCACGGTAAACTTACCTATCACGTTCATATAGCTTTACGCTTGCGCGCTGTTATTTACGGTAAACTTACCTGTCACACTTATTAATTTACGCTTGCGTGCTGTTATTAATAAAGTAAAGGGTGGGTTGTTAACAGCGCAGAGAGGGTTTATACAGTGAAGTAAAAATAAATGTACAATACCTGTAATAAATATGGTGCTGCTACTTCGTGGATTTTCACCTATCGCGGGTGGTCCCAAAACCGAACACCAGCGATAAATGAGGGATTACTGTACATTGAAATGCCATTAGGGTGCTGTGATTGTCTTGTTCAGATCTACAATCTGGTTTACACCATTACAAAATTTCCTAGTTTACCTCATTTTTCTAGACATGGGACAGCAGTAACTCAGTAAATTAGAGTGCTTGACTCGGGAAGTGACAAACCCTTGTTCAAGCCCATCACAGGATGTTCCAGCCTTAATTTCCTTTCTCCAACTTTTTGCATTCTTTTGGAGATAAATATTGACACATAGAATGGTAAATTAACCAAAAGCCTTATTTAACACTGCTCAGTATTCTGTTTCATATCCAGACTTTGGCAGCAGCAGAGATTTTGCCAGCTTATGTTGATTGAGCTATAAGAAATTACACCCTTACCTCTTCAAGTATATATCCTTATTTGTTTAAAAAATATCAAGATCTGATTTTTTACCCTTTTTTTCTACACTGTAAATAGATATTGTATATTAGTCATACACATGTTTATATTTGTTATCCTAATAATGCATTTAAACCATGGATTGTGACAAAGCTGAAGAATAGTGTACTTATAGATGTACAATAAGATATTTTTTACTTTTATTAATTTCTAGAGTATGGGCTTACTTTTTTTTTCACATATTTAAATTTCCTCTTTAGTTGGTCCACCTCTTATGCAGTTTTGAACATATGATGTGGGAAAATATAAAAGAAAAAAATAAATATTACCATATAGTAACATGTAGCAACTATTGAACTGTTTGTAAGTGTAAATGAAATTGAAGTAGGTAGCGTTTACTTCCAGTACTGTGATCAGGGCATGTTTTAAAGTATATACAGTATACACGAAAGCATGTAGGCATTTTTATGTCTTGGTCGTCAACTTATGCGATATTAATTAATGTTGGGGGGGGTTGGGGAACCAATTGACTGTATAAGATGAAGGACTATTGTACCTTATTTTGGAAGCATTGTGCAGAAATATAAAATACTTTTTGTAAGACTTGACTTATTGCCTCAGGCAGATTCTTGTTTTATAGTGTGACACAAGGAGGATGGTAGGGGAGGGAATTATGGCAGCCCTCTCTCCCCAAGGAGCTAAGAGGAGTGATCGAGGTATATTAGCTTCTGGTAAATGTGTGTGCTTTGACTCGGCCACCCCCCAAACGAGGGGGATTGCAGACATATAATTATGTAATAGATTTAAGAGAACAAACCGGGAGTAGACCTAATATTTAAAGTTTGAATGAATTTGACTCTTGATAGGATTTTGACTAGTTTTATACAGCACAAGACATATCGTTGCTTTTGGGAGCCAATGTGTAATTTCACAAGAAAGTGTATATTTATACAGTACAGTATATATCCACATGAAAAGCCTTGAATAACATTTAGTATTAATTTGTGTAATTTGGGAATTAAGGCTGAATTCCCTTCCTGACACCCTGCGGTGGGCTCGAACAAGGCTTTGTCATTTCAGAGTCGAGGTCTCTAATGACTGTGCTACTGTGGTTCCCCCATTTACTCTGTAAACAATAGTCTGTAAAAAATATGTTCTGTAGTGACGAGCTAGAGTCATTCATTTATTATATAGCCAATTGAAGCACTTTCTCCTCCTTATTTACAGTATTTTGTAAACATTTACAGTACCCTGTCTTATAATAATCTCTGGTCATCATATGTTGTATATATTACATATAACTTTTGTTAAACTGTTACTGTACGTGTTTTTTTTTTTTTTTTAATTGTAAGCACTTTTGTTTGTACTTTCCTCAGGCATATTTAATAGCGTCTGTGCCTCTTTATGATTAAAAAAGTTGGTTCATTGTGGATAAAAGTTTCAGTACACAAGGTTACTCATCTTCAATTAAGCTGAATGGTACTGTGTAATGCCATACTGTTGCAAGTTAGTGATGCATTTTCAGAGGTACGTAATCCATGATGCTAAGATTAAATAATATGAAAGTGGTTTTGGATTTGCTTCACAAACATCAATATAATTGTTAAAGGCATTTTAGGTCATAGAAATGTTATGGACGCTTTTGCTCCAAGTTATGTTTGTTGGAGATGTGCCACGTCATAGAAAAGGTGCGGATACTGTAGATGCTCCAACTTAAGGGCCCTGTAACTTGAAAATGGGTTATTTTTGGTATGACGTCTTCTGCGCCCACTATGAAACTACATATCACCAAGGGCTTATTTTAGTAGCCACATATAGCTCAGTTATGTAACGAAAAAATGGTCTTGCCTAAGTTACAGGATTGATACCTGTTGGTGCAAGTGTGAGTAAACTTGCCAGGAAGAATATTTTTTTCTTAGCTTTCATTTAAGGGTACATGGTTATCTAACGAGAAAAAGTTCTTTTGTCCCAGATATAGGATTGATACCTGTGGGGCAAGTATGGGTCAGCCTGCCAGGAAGAACATGTTTTTATCTTACCTTTAAGGGTACTGTTCTTTAACGAGAAAAACTCTTCTAAGATACAGAATTGATACCTCTTGGCACAAGTGTGGGTCATCCTGCAAGGAAGAACATCTATTTCATCTTTCCTTTAAGGGTACTCTCATATCTAACAAGAAAAACTCGCTTTGTGTAAGATACAGGCTTGATACCTGTGGCACTGGTTTGAGTCCGCTTGCCAGGAAGAACATCTTTTTATCTTTCCTTTAGGGGAACTCTGTTATACAGTATCGAATAGCTATGCTGCTAGCAAGAGTATCCTTTTTTCATACCATTAAGGTGACACAATTGGTATATTGAGAAACTGGATTGTAGAGGAGTCACTTTTGATTGTTCCACTATTTGATGAGCAAGGTGTAGTATTCAACGAAAGGGGAGCGTGTTTTTTTGTGCTTTTTTTATTGGAAGGATACTTTTTTTTGGCCCTTGATATTTTCCCATAGTTTTATATTGAGATTAAGGGAGGAGAGAAAGAAGATCGATCAGGAAAAAAAAAATTAATTCTCTTCTTGTATACCCTTTGAAAATGTGAGGACTTGCTTGGAGAGAACATGTCCTCATATATATATATATATATATATATATATATATATATATATAATATATATATATATATATATATATATATATATATATATATATATATATATATATATATATATATATATATATGCTGGTAGGAGAGTTTTAAAAGAGTTGTTGGTTAGAGTTTTCGAAAGTAACTGTATTGCAGCTGTCAGAAAAATAAACTTCACTTAAAACTGAGCCATCTCCCCAAATCATCCTTATGGCAAGATGTATTATTATTGTCCATTAGCATATTATTCCCCCTCATGTAGCTATGAGGTGGGATGTGGTATAACCTTTAACATGGTTCTAATATGCAGGTTATCCCAACTGCATAACAGCTTGCAGGCTTTACTTAGCCCACAGCTGTGTAACAACTTGCAGGCTCTGACATGCAGCATAGCCCAAAGATGTGTAACATCTTTCAGGCTCTAATTTGCCCACAGCTGCATAACAGCTTGCAGGCTCTGACACGCAGGTTAGCCCACAGCTGCATAACGACTTTCTGGCTCTAATTACTCACAGCTGTGTAACAACCTGCAGACACTTACTTGCAGGTCATCCCACAGCTGTATAACAACCCTTTGGCTCTAATATGCCCACAGCTGCATAACAACTTGCAGGCTCTGACATACAGGTTAGCCCACAGCTGGGTAACGACTTTCAATCTTGTGCTTTCTTCTAGTTAAAATTTTCTCATTCGGCCCCAGTTATAACCGAACTGGAATGGGAGGTCTCTTGTAATTATTTGAATACTCAAAACCTGTAAGGACATAACATAATTAAATAATTACCTAAAAAAAGTTATTTACATATTGCTGCATAGCCAATATAATATTTTTTTCCCATGTGTCTCTACTTTGTGATCATGCAACCATCTCTAATGGAGGTTATTCAGCTATATTCATTCTTCCATGAAATACACATTACTGATATTAATACTAATGATATAATTAGACATTACTGATAATATACGTACTTGTTAAAGTCCTTTCTAAATCAGTTCTTATCCATTATTCCACTCTCATATAACACCATTGTAAATTAATAACTTGAGATGTAAGTTGTATATTCATTCACAACGGCGTCTCTTCTCTCCACTTGGTGCGTAGGATCTTGTAGAGATAAGTAACCCACAGAACCCCATGTATTGTTAAATTCCCAGGAAATTGTTAGAGGTTAGGCTTGGTTAGGTAAGGTGGCTTGCCTTGTAAATATGAAGAATCCTAGAGCACCCTGGGGTTACTCCACTTTACAAGACCCAGTGCGGACAAGTTCACTGCCTTTGTTTGTACCCCTGACTGTATGCAGAATGGTACGCTTGTAAATAAAGTGAATGGCTTTTAAAGACAATTTATGAGACTTTGAAAAAATATGTCACTTTATTGTACAACATTTTAATATAGAAAATATAACCAATTATTGATTGATGTATTCTGAGAATATTCCTAAACCAAAATCAAAGTATTAATGTAATCAATTATTTTAGCTGATTAAAAACCAAAAATGTAATTACTGTAACACAGGCAAAAATTACTTGGTAATTTTACACTTTTTTTTTTTATAAATCGAACCAAACTCACGGGTTCTTATTAATATCAGATTCCCCAAGATGATTCAATACCAATTTAAGAGCTTGGTTTCGGAATATTCCAGATATCAAGAAGCACATGTCTTTACACATCCATGTTGAATAGTCATCGTCATAACTAGATTGTATTATATTTTTCTGCTTTTAATAAAATGCAACTATATATCCATATATTTCCATATCAAAGAGCAATTCACAAAGAACTTTACCCCAATGTTTATGGTCTTCTGCCATACAGATGCCAGTTCTTCCATACATGGTCTCTTATTGAAATGTGTATAGTCTTTTTACCATATAGATTCAAGGTGCTTCATACAAGTTCTCTGACAATCAAACCATTTGCATAAGTGTGAATATCATAATATAATGTTACTCCATTGCAGAACTAGCCTCTTAAGGTTCGTATGATACAAAGCATGAAAAGTTGTAATTATGACCCAGAAGCTAATGAACCTCAATGATCCTTGCCCAATCACACATTGGATGACCCAAGCAGGGAGGCAAGGGGGGAAAATGTGGCAGCCTTTTATCAACACAGGAGTTATGTGATCAAGGTATATTAGCTTCTGGTGAATGTGTGTGCTTTGACTTCGCCATCCCCATTACAAAGGGGATTGCGGTCATCTGTTACCGAGTAATTACAACACTCGATTCTGGAGTTGACAGAAACCTCGATTAAGCCCACCATGGATGGGCATCCATCCTTCACTCCCCTGCTATAACCTGTCTGTCTCCACCCCTATTTGAATTTGGATTAACAATGACATAAAACAGCAAACAGCAATATAAAAGTTCACCTTCTACAGTTGCTGTTTGACGTTTTATGCGTCATTATGAATCCCCATTCAAATGGGACTGGACACTGACAGGTTAGATCTGGTAACAGATTACAATAGGAAATGTACTTCTGAATTACAAAACAACCCCTATACTGTAGGCTTGAATGCTATTTGTCTACCAAGCAGATATTTGAACAATTTACAAGATTGTTCTATTACTGAACACATCAACATTTTGCAAATGCCTTCATTTGACATATTCAACATGTCTCACGAAAATAAAATAAACCAAGAATAACACCTCATATAGAGTACATAATGAATACCTATAAATTCATAAAAATGGCAATATTGACAATAAAATTGAGAATAACTATAAACTAGTGAACGTATTACAAGCACCAAATTAAATATAATATATATATATATATATATATTATATATATATATTATATATATATATATATATATATATATATATATATATATATATATATATATATATATATATATATATATATATGAATCATTTTTACCCCAACCGGGACTTGAACCTGGGCCTTATTATTACTAAGCCAAGGCGCTTAGTAATAATAAATCCCAGGTTCAAGTCCCAGTCGGGGTAAAAATGATTCATGTTTTCACATATGGTAATGTGCTTATTTGGTTTTATATGTATCACACTTCTTGTTGCAGCAATAGTAATAAGTAGAATAAGGGTTGTTAAACCTCATATATATATATATATATATATATATATATATATATATATATATATATATATATATATATATATATATATATATATATAATATATATATATATATATATATATATATGCAAAATAAACTGTTATATCACAGCACAATATGAAGCAAAAAAAGGCCCATAAATAAAACACAAAAAGAAGCGAAGATGTACTATATATTACGACTGGACTCCAGTCCTCTTCAGGTACAAATGAATTGAAAAATACAGAGCTGTGGATAAAGGTGGGGAGAGATGCTAGCTATGATTCCCAGGAGGATTCACGATGGGATTATCCTCAAACCTCAGGTCAGGTGGACGGTCATTTGGCATAATCTTCTTAATGAGGTCTTTTAATAATGCTTCATCCACAACGTCAGATCTCCACTGTCCATTTGATAAATTTAATGTTTCGGATTTTTCTATAATGGCTGCTTCAAGTATCTTTCTCCTATATTGGCAATTACTCTTATATAGCAATGAGGACTCACTCCAATTAATAGGGTGCCCAGTATCTCGCATATGCACAAATAAAGCAGAACTTTCAACGCCATATCTTACTGCTCTTTTATGCTCGGAAATTCTCTGGCCTAGCGAACGACCAGTTTGACCTATGTAGGATTTTTCGCAGGAACAGCAATCAATTTTATAAATCCCTGCTTCTAAAGCTTTTTTATTTTGATATACGTTAATTAGTGAAGAACCAATTGTTTTGGGATAATTAAATATGAAAGGATTACTTCTGCCTAATTGATCACTAAGAATTTTAATATTTTCTAAATAGGGTATTTTAATTGTATTAGTAAAGTTTATTTTTGGCTGTTCTGTCGGCCCATTATAAAATATTTTGTTTGCTTTGTTAATTGCTTTTTCGATTACATACGCGGGATACATGAGACTTTCTAATTGTTGGCGGATTAATTTGAATTCATATTTTAAATGATGAGTGGAACACACTCTAAGACCTCTTAGGAAAAGATTGCATGCAACACCAGTTTTTACAGACAAAGAATGATAGCTTAGAAAGTGTATATAAGAGACAGAGAAAGTTTTCTTCCTATAGACAGTAAATGAGTATTTATTGGGTTCTCTAATAACTAAGACATCCAGAAATGGTAGCTGGCCCTCCGATTCCCATTCGGTTTTAAACTTGATGCTAGGGACTAAATCATTAAGTTTATTAAAAAATGTATCAAATTCTCCCCAACGGGAGTCCCAATATGAAAATATATCATCTACATATCGCAACCATATCATTTCTTTGGGCTTAATACTGACTAGAATCTCTGTCTCAAAAAACTCCATATACAAGTTAGCCAGAAGGGGGGACAAGGGGCTTCCCATACTACAACCAAATTTTTGCTTGTAAAAACTACCATTAAAGGAAAATACATTATTAGTGACGCATAACTTAAGTAAATCCATGGTTTTTTCAAGACCTAGTGGAAAATGCTCGGCAAAGGGAATCAGTTTAACGCTAAGGAACTGTAAAACATTATCTACTGGAACTTTAGTGAACAGAGATTCTACGTCTAAACTAAGGAGCTTTACATTACTTAAGGGAATATTTGAGTTATTAAATTTTTTTTTAATAAAATCTTCAGAATGTTTAAGATGAGATGAAGAAAATGAACCCAAGAAGGGGGAAAGCAGACTTGCCAGCCACTTGGAAATCTTATATATGAAAGAACCCTTGCATGATATTATAGGGCGTAAAGGAATGCCATCTTTGTGAGTTTTAGGAAGACCATAGAAGTAGGGAAGGGAGGGATTGGTGACTTTATATGATTCAAGCAATTCAATATTCTTCTTGTTTTTACCAATTTTGCGAACGGATTTATAGAAATCTGCAGATATGGTGCTCAGGGGATCTTTAACTAATTTCTCATAGGTGTTTTCATCATTAAGAAGTTCCATGGCTTTATCAATATATGAATCCTTATCAAGAAGAATAATTTTTCCGTCTTTGTCCGATTTGGTTATGATAACATTCTCAAGTTTGCGCAATGACTCAATAGCGATCAGAAATCTTCTAGGAAGTGGACATTTTGATTTATTTTGTTCTAATAATGTATTCAGAAGAATCCCCTTGAGACACATTTCATTCTTTTGGAAGTTCTGGTTAGAGAAAAATTTATCAAAACCTACTATGAAATCTATATTATTCGTTTGGTCAGGTTTGAGAGCAAAGGATAAACCAAGATTCAGTACATGATGTTGATTAACGGTAAGGGGTTGTGACGATAGGTTCATAACATTATTATGAGTTATTAGATTATTCCAAGTACTACTGTTAATAAGTTTCTGTAATTTCCTGTTTAGGATATTGGAGTGAGTCACATTACTACAAATGGCATTGCTCAAAACAAAATGAGAAAGAAACTTGTACATACCATCATCTCTGCAAAGTAGACGAAGGGACTCATTCAAGGTGCTTATGTTTCTCCTAATGACATATATGTCCTGTTTGGTGGTTTCAATCCTTTCTAGTAGAAAGAGGCGGCTGGAATCAGGAAAAGGATCACTTCCAATTGTCCATCTTGTCAACCCATACATTTTAGGGATAACTTGTTCTCTCAAACACTCCTCAAGGAAGTCTTTCTGGTTTTTCCTCCTGTGCAAACCATAGACAAGCCGTTCATATCTTCGGAAGATGGGTTTCAGTTCGGGAATATAGTAAAAGATATATGGGAGTCTATAAAAATCCATAATGGGCTAATATGCAAAATAAACTGTTATATCACAGCACAATATGAAGCAAAAAAAGGCCCATAAATAAAACACAAAAAGAAGCGAAGATGTACTATATATTACGACTGGACTCCAGTCCTCTTCAGGTACAAATGAATTGAAAAATACAGAGCTGTGGATAAAGGTGGGGAGAGATGCTAGCTATGATTCCCAGGAGGATTCACGATGGGATTATCCTCAAACCTCAGGTCAGGTGGACGGTCATTTGGCATAATCTTCTTAATGAGGTCTTTTAATAATGCTTCATCCACAACGTCAGATCTCCACTGTCCATTTGATAAATTTAATGTTTCGGATTTTTCTATAATGGCTGCTTCAAGTATCTTTCTCCTATATTGGCAATTACTCTTATATAGCAATGAGGACTCACTCCAATTAATAGGGTGCCCAGTATCTCGCATATGCACAAATAAAGCAGAACTTTCAACGCCATATCTTACTGCTCTCATGTCTCATGTATCCCGCGTATGTAATCGAAAAAGCAATTAACAAAGCAAACAAAATATTTTATAATGGGCCGACAGAACAGCCAAAAATAAACTTTACTAATACAATTAAAATACCCTATTTAGAAAATATTAAAATTCTTAGTGATCAATTAGGCAGAAGTAATCCTTTCATATTTAATTATCCCAAAACAATTGGTTCTTCACTAATTAACGTATATCAAAATAAAAAAGCTTTAGAAGCAGGGATTTATAAAATTGATTGCTGTTCCTGCGAAAAATCCTACATAGGTCAAACTGGTCGTTCGCTAGGCCAGAGAATTTCCGAGCATAAAAGAGCAGTAAGATATGGCGTTGAAAGTTCTGCTTTATTTGTGCATATGCGAGATACTGGGCACCCTATTAATTGGAGTGAGTCCTCATTGCTATATAAGAGTAATTGCCAATATAGGAGAAAGATACTTGAAGCAGCCATTATAGAAAAATCCGAAACATTAAATTTATCAAATGGACAGTGGAGATCTGACGTTGTGGATGAAGCATTATTAAAAGACCTCATTAAGAAGATTATGCCAAATGACCGTCCACCTGACCTGAGGTTTGAGGATAATCCCATCGTGAATCCTCCTGGGAATCATAGCTAGCATCTCTCCCCACCTTTATCCACAGCTCTGTATTTTTCAATTCATTTGTACCTGAAGAGGACTGGAGTCCAGTCGTAATATATAGTACATCTTCGCTTCTTTTTGTGTTTTATTTATGGGCCTTTTTTTGCTTCATATATATATATATATATATATATATATATATATATATATATATATATATATATATATATATATATATATATATATATATATATATATATATATATATATATATTGCACTTCTTGTTGCAGCAATAGAAAACACATTGCAAAGTAGTGGAAGCTAACCTGTGTTGCATACCAATTGTGCTACTACATCAGATAAAAAAAAAATTGCTGCTCAGCGAGCGTGTTGCTGCGCACATATACATGAAAAGCAATATGAGATAAGTATATACGCATGATGCTTTAGCACGAACAAAAGCCAGTGATTCATATTTGGTTCCCTTGATATCCACTGTATTTTTGGGATACCAGCATAATATTCGTTATAGCCCAAAAGTTTTAACAATACAATATACTGTAATCTGGATATGTTACTAGTGTATCACAGTTTAAACAGGACATAATCTTTTGGTGATTAAACACATTACACAATTGTGTTGATCTACGACTTTCCAAAAACAAGAATCTCTACGACTGTATAAAAACACTATTATATTGTATGACAGTAATAATCAGCAAAAAAGAGCCTAGTTTATCTAAAATATAAATTATTAGTCAAGGTTTAATTGACACACTAAGTATGTAGTGCATTATCCTAATAGAAATGGAAATGGTTCAAGAAGCCAGTGACAAGTTCATAATTATTTTGTCTGAAATAACTTTAAAATTCTAAATTCTATACTTTAACATAATCAAATAAGATATATTGTAAATATTCCTAACCACAAACAATATGAATCAAATAAGACATGTATAATTTTCTGGCAATAAAAAATATGAAGTTCATATAATGCTCACAATATCACAACCATGTTTTCCCATAAACCACCATGCCTGTAAACTTATTTTACAAACATGGTAATTACCCAAAAGCACCAAGAGATAAAATTACATATTTTACCATTGATATATATCTGGTTTTTTAACCTGAGATTTCAAACTGATATTTAGTATTCACACACTATTGGGGAATGACAAGAAGACATTTGGTAAACTTACTTTTACGCACCTAAATATGAATGCTGCTTTATTTGTTTACTATATTATGGGACACTATTAATTCCCATTCGAATAGGGTTGGACAGACACAGGCTAGACCTGAGGAGTTAAGGCTGGAAGATCTTTTTAACATCCTGTGGTGGGCTCGAACATAGGATTGTCATTTCCTGAGTCAAGTGCTCTAACCACTGCGCTCCTGCAACTTGGGAAGTGATCAGGGACCGAGCCCTCAGCTGTGTGTTAGGAAGGGCATCAAGCCTAAATCCCCAGCTCTAACATGGCTGTGTCCATCCTCACAATGGGAAATAATTACTCATAAAATAGCAAACAGCATAAATATGAAAATATGAGGTAAGGTATACGAATTATGCATCAATTACCATGTTACCGACTTAGGAGAGGTATGAAATTGTATATATACATTTAAGAATTCAAAAGGATAAAGGCAAAAAATACATAAATACTTACAATCAAAGTCAAATATTACCTGTATAAAAATTCAAACGTTCAGTATTACCTCTGAAGATAAACAAACCTCATACAAAGAGACTAACAAATTGAGTATCAAACACTGAGGTATCTCAGTACGACAAGTACTGAAAATTATATACCAGTATTGTAGTATGATTTAACCTGCATAAAAATTAATCATTCATCATTACCTCTGATGATAAGAGAAATAGCATTGAAAGGGTAAAAAATAGTTGTATCAAACATTGAGGTAGCTGTATAACGACAACTGAAAAAGTATTAACCAATGTCCTTGTAAGGTTTGGCGCATATCTCTCAGTTTTAGATCCAATTTCACATGAATTTCTTAAGTGATCATTTACTTTTATACATTGCACAGTAGTAAAGCAATTGTTTAGAAAGTTTGGGAGAGTATTATGACTAGAGACCATATAGAGGGACTTATTATGATTGCTTCATCGACTAAAACAGTAACTACTACTGAAAAGGATTAACCAATGCTGTCATATGGTTTGACTCAAATATCAAATATTTGTATCCGATTTCACAATAAAATTCTTTTTTAATCATTGATACATTATACAGTATTAAAGCAGTCTTGTTACAAATTTTGGTCTGTATTTATAATTATCATTAAAGTACGTCAAATTAAGTCATACTTCAAAATTGACGCCAAAATTAGTACTTTAAATCTCCTCCCAAAGCTCCCTCTATGGAGAGGTAATAACCTCCGAATTCCTCCAAATCTCTGCATTTGTAATTGCTAAGATCTCTGTAGTGTAAACTGTATACAGCAGTACTTAATTTTGAAATGATATTCCAGAAAAGTTTATTAAAACAATCAAGAAAATATTACTATAAACCAGATCCTGAGTTGTTTAAGAGATTCATAAATTCAGTATGAACCAGCTCATTTTTTTTTTATGATTGTGACACCAGGATGGGCAAAAAAAAAATCTGCCCTCATCAGGCCTGGGCACAAAGAAAACACAAAGTAAAGAGAAATGGGGAGAGTTGTGACTTGTCATATGTGAAGGGATAATAAGAGACATGTAATGAATATCTGAGAATATTCGGTGTTGATGAAGGCATAAAAAAAGAACCGTTGTGTTGTTGAAAAGTTTTTTGAGACAATTAAGAAAATATTACTATGATGAACCAGATCCTGAGTTGTTTAAGAGGTTGATAAATTCAGTATGGACCAGCTCATTTCTTTTTTTTATGATTGTGACACCAGGATGGGCAAAAAAAATCTGCCCTCATCAGGCCTGGGCACGAAGAAAATGTAAAGTAAAGAGAAATGGGGAGTGTTGTGACTTGTCATATGTGAAGGGATAATAAGAGACATGTAACGAATATCTGAGAATATTCGGTGTTGATGTAGGCATAGAAAAAGAACTGTTGTGTTGTTGATAAAAAAAATCTTGGATCCAGTATGAACCAGTTTTTTTTTTTTTTTGTGTGTGACACCGGGACAGGCAGATACTGCCCTCATCAATAAAGGCCCGGGCACGAGAAAATACCAAGACGAAGGGAAAGAAAAAGATTAAGGACAAGGCAAAGATGAGGCAATGTCACACAAAGGAAAACGACAGACAGAAAAAAAACAGTCAAAGTGCAGTGGGCCCAGAGATATGGAGGACTAGGCTCTGAGATGATGATAGATCTGCTTTTTGAAGGATGAAAGGTCATAAGAATTAGGAAAGACAGAAAGAGGAAGAGAGTTCCAGAGTCTGGAGGTAGATGAGAAGAAGCAGTTGCTGCACCGACCAATCTGTGAGCTACAAATCTCCACAGTACCTGTGAGATGAGGCCACTTGGCGAGTGTTACGCGGCCTCGGCAGTGGGGGAGGGATGGAACTCGCCATCTCATCAGAGCAGCGATAGAAAAGCAAAAGAGAGGATACCTTACGGCGAAGAGAGAGAGAATCCCAGGTTAAAAGTAAGAGAAGGATCATTAATGAGCCTGACTGCCTTAGATTCAACCCTATCAAGAAGATAAGTAAAGGAAGAAGCACCCCCAGATGAGTGAGCAGTATTCTAAGCAGGGACGGATAAGACCTTTGTAAACTTTAAGTAGCTGCAAAGAGGAAAAGTAATGATGTAAACGAAACAAAACCCCCAAGTTTTTGGATGAGGATTTAGAAATTTGGATTATGTGATTCCTCCAAGACAAGTTAGAGGCTATATGGATTCCTAATATGTTGATAGAGTTAAGAGGGTAAATTTCATTAGTTTCAAAGACAATAGGGTTATCAGGAGGAGAAGAAGATAAAGGGATAGCCAGAAACTGTGTCTTGGAGGCATTGAATTTAACTAAATTTTGAGTGCCCCACTCAGATACTCTCTGCAACTCGGAGTTAAGAGTAGAAGAAAGAGTGATACGAGATTGATTACGAGTAACAGATGAAGGTTGTGAAGAAAAGGCAGAGGAAAAGTGAAGGGTAGAATTATCAGCAGAGGCATGAAGAAGAGAGGAAGATGGGGATTGTAGAAGATCATTGATGAAGAGAAGGAACAGAGTTGGTTAAAGAACAGAGCCCTGTGGAACACCACTGGTAACAGAAAGGGCTAGATGTCGCGCCATCAACAACTACAGATATAAAACGGTCAGTAAGAAAACTGGAAATCAGAGAACAGAAAGAAGGGGTAAAGCCATAGGCAGGGAGTTTGGCCAACAGAGCCTTGTGCCAGACTCTGTCAAAAGCCTTACAGATATCAAGGGCGACGACAAAGGATTCCCCATAGTTCCTCAGAGAAGATGACCATACATGAGTAAAATAGGACAGGAGATCACCAGTGGATCTTGCCTTGTGGAAGCCGTACTGGTGATCAGAGATAAGCGAGTTAGATTCAAAGCGTTTCAAGAAGTGAGAATTGAGCAGTTTCGAAAACTTTAGGAATAGAGGAGGTTAGGGCAATAGGTCGGTAGTTAGAAGGAATAGAGCGGTCACCCTTCTTAGAAACAGGTTGAACTAGAGCATGCTTCCAAGATGAAGGATAGATACTGGTTGACAGAATGAGGCGAAAAAGACGGCAAAGCACGGGAGCCAGTTCATCTGCAAACTCCTTAAGGTACCTTTTAGGGATAAAATCGGGACCAGATGCCTTGTTCGTCTTTAGCAAGCGAAGAACCTTATGAACTTTGCCTGAAGAAAGGATAAGGGAGGGCATAGGGTTAGCGAGGGGTAAAGACTGAGAAACAGGTGCACTGAAATCGTTGATAGAAGAGTTGGCAGAAAAATGAGAGACAAAGAGAGTGGCTTTGTCAGTGGGAGAGCAAGCTAAAGAACCATCAGAACGAATGAGAGGGGAAAAGATTGAGTTAAGAACTGTTAGATCCAGTATGAACCAGATCATGTGTAATTTATGAACCAGATTAAAAAAAGTTAGATCCAGTATGAACCAGACTAAAATCTGTTAGATCCAGTATGAACCAGACTAAAAACTGTTAGATCCAGTATAAACCTGACTAAAAACTGTTAGATCCAGTATGAACCAGATCACGTGTCACTGATGAAAATTGTGAAATCAGTATGAATCAGATCATGTGTTGCTGATAAACTTGTTAGATCCAGTAAAAGCTAGATCATGATCTGTTGTTAAAAGCTGTTTAATTCTGTACTGTCACAGAGTTGTCTAAATCTTGATAGTTTAACAATAACTAGGAAAACCTCTATTCCAGTGAAATAAGATTTATATTGTGCTATTATATCACAGAACTTCAATTTTCATCTTACTAAAGTACTATGCTATGATATAAGAGCTCCAATACTTGTTTTATAAAATCCAATACTATCACAGAGCTTCAACTTTCATACACTAAAATCCAGTGCTATGATATCAGAGCTTCAATTTTCATTTAATAAAATCCTACACTATCAAATATCATCAATTTTCTTTTAATAAAATCCTGTGCTATGATATCACAGAAGTTCAATTTTCATATAATAAAACCCTCTGCAATGATATCACAGAGCTTCAATATTCATCTACTTAAATTCTGTGGTGTAATATCACAGAACATCAATTTTCATCTACTACAACCCTACATATTAAGCTACTATAAGAGCCTCTCTCGAATCTTCACTTAAACCAGAGTCGTCTTCGTCAATGCGCAGACTGCTATCATCGCTCTCATTATCTTGGGTGCCTATTAATAAAGCATCATCGTCATCGTTGTAATTAAGATTAGATCCACCATCAGGAGAATATGAACCATCCGGTTCCTCTGCCTTAGTGCCACTGGATTTCCGTTTCAGTATAAACAACACAATCAAGGCAGTGCAGAGGGTCACAAGCATTGCTGATCCTGCAGTAACGCCAACGAGGAGTATACTGACACCTGAGGAGGTACCTGGGGCACAAGCTGCATCTCTCACGGCATACGGAGACGAGGAGTTGGTGATTAAATAAAATCTACCGTGTAACCTGAATAAAAATTAAAGAGAAAAACCAATGTTATACCTAGATAACCACAGTGCAGAGTGATTTTCATCCTAGACACATTCTCAAGGATCAGTTTTAAGATTGGTCCCACTGACAGGCTGAAAAGTTTATCTGGGAGTGGTTTTGGAGTTTTTTATAACTAAATGCTGAGTTTACAAAAACATACTATGATAAACAGTCAAGCATTTTTGAGAAATTAAGTTGCTGTTTGCAGTTTTATGTGTCACTGTCAATCCTTATTATGGGGAGTGGACACACAGGTTGAAGGTGAGAAATTAAGGCTGGATGCTCTTCCTAATACCCTACAATGGGTTCAAGCACGGGTTTATCACTTCCCAAGTCAAGCATTCTGACCAATGCGCAACCATGGAATTGGGAGTACAATCCCCCAAGGCATAAGTATACAGTTGCATTACCCATCTACAGCTTTGATGCTCTTCCTCAAAACTTACAGAGGGGACAACCACATATACTCATCTAGCGACATTGTGGCGCAGTGGTAGCGTCTAGGGTTAGTAATATACTGGCTGCAGGTTTGAATCTGGCCTGGGGTTGGATTAGCTTTCACTGCCTCAGGTTGGTGCTGATTGCATTGGGCAATTAACTGAGATGTCAGCAATTTCCTATAAATATACCTGATTATTCAACCATTGCCGGGAAATCACTAAGTCTACATGATTTGAGAGGGGACTTGGGCCAAAGTTATATGGTAGGTAGAGGGTCAGGCTCAATGCTATCACTGTCCCGAGCCTTTGCCTTCTATTAGAGATCTTTAAGCTTTACAACAATGTTTGTCACTCACAAATCAGTAATATTATCTCACCTGATGTTGGAATAAAGACCCATATACTGGGCATATCTGCCGCAAGAACAATTTCCTACTTTGTAAGACTGCCAGTCTGTGCAATTGCGAGCTAGGAAAAATGTATCATTTGTACCGTAATCCACGCTTTCCATAAAATACCTGTAGGACATCATGTGATCACACCCAATGTCACCTGTACAAGGAGGGAAATTATTAAAAATTACAGTTTGAGTAAAACCTGTTAGTACTTCTGTTCAGAAGAAGCTAACAATGTATCCACGACAGGAGAGACGTTAATTTTTTATTACTTCACGATACAGTTCCTGTTGGCATATAACAATGGAATAAATAACAGCCATAACTTATTCATCATGATTTCCTAGTAATCGTATCCCTTCATATATCAGTGTAATTAAAAGAGAAACTGGTTTTTTACCTTTGAACTGTTCTTTACAGGCAGGTTGGTACTTTCCGCCATTTGGCCAGAAATCAGCATGTCCTATGATTTCGTCTAATCCATAGCAACTCTGTAATCAAAAAATACTTCAGTAAGTATTGATCTCTGTGCCAAATCTACATTCAACCTCTTACAACATATGCTAGCAACACAACATACACTCCCTGAAATCTCTGCGGGAAAGCCCGGGATCATCAGTGGCTTTCCTTAAGGACTTGGGGCTGACTGGCTAGGCAACTTTGGGAGCAACATCGTCCCATGCTCAAGCCCACCACGGGGCATTACGAATGGCATCCAACATTGATTCCCCAGCTTCAACTTTTCTGTATCCATCCTTCAAAAGGGGATTAAATTAAAGACACATGAATACGGAAAAAAATAATAAAACTTGATCATTTGAGCTTAGACATTCCAGGAAGGTTACAGGCATGGAACAGATGGGAGTGACTAAACCGAAGAAACTGGAAGCCTGGTTCTGAAATTCAGCGCTGGAAAGAGAGTCCTTTCCATAAGTGAAAAAGTGCATGTTTATACTTCCACAGATGAAACTGATTTTTATGTTATCATAAAAAGTGTTCCCCCGGTTATTTGTATTTCTTGGTTCGCGTTCTCACTGTATCGCGTTTTTTTGGGGGATAAATTACTATTTTATTTTATGGGTATACGCAAAAATATTAAAATATTGAAAAAATCTAAATTTTCAGTATTTTCATTTTTTTATTGAAAATGTAACTTTACGTTGCTTGCTGTTATTTATAATGTAAAGGGTGTTTTTTTAATAGTGCAGGGAGGGTTTATACAGTACGTAAACGTAAAAATAATTGTAAAATACCTATGTACATGAGTATGTCAAGGTCTTTCAATGCTAGTCATCTTATAAGGAGTAAGATTGCAAGATCGAACTTCATGGAATACATAGAAACTTTAGTTACAGGTGGAAAGCCTATGTTTCTTTGCTAGACCAGACTAAACAATATTCATGGAGTATTTCTCAGTGTTAATGCGCTTGGGTTTTCTGGACGAGATAGTGAAACGTGGATATCAAACACCGTAGAGTGTTGATATATATATATATATATATATATATATATATATATATATATATATATATATATATATATATATATATATATATATATATATATATATATATATATATATATATATATATATATATATATATATATATATATATATATATATATATATATATATATACACAGTGCAGGGAGGGTTTATACAGTACGTAAACGTAAAAATAATTGTAAAATATCTATGTACATGAGTATGTCATGTAATTACCACTTCATTCACCGTAATTTTATCTATCACTTTCATGTAAATTTACATTGCATGCTGTTATTTATAATGTAAAGGGTGTTTTTTTAACAGTGCAGGGAGGGTTTATACAGTACGTAAACGTAAAAATAATTGTAAAATACCTATGTACATGAGTATGTCATGTAATTACCACTTCATTCACCGTAATTTTATCTATCACTTTCATGTAAATTTACGTTGCTTGCTGTTATTTATAATGTAAAGGGTGTTTTTTTAACAGTGCAGGGAGGGTTTATACAGTACGTAAACGTAAAAATAATTGTGAAATACCTATGTACATGAGTATGTCATGTAATTAACACTTCATTCACCGTAAGTTAATCTATCACTTTCATATAAATTTACGTTGTATGCTGTTATTGATGAAGTAAAGGGTGGTTTGTTAACAGTACAGGGAGGGTTTATACAGTGTAAACGTAAAAATAATTGTAAAATACCTATGTACATGAGTATGTCATGTAATTACCACTTCATTCACAGTAATATTATCTACCACTTTCATGTAAACTTACATTGCTTGCTGTTATTTATAATGTAAAGGGTGTTTTTTTAACAGTGCAGGGAGGGTTTATACAGTAGGTAAACGTGAAAATAATTGTAAAATACCTATGTACATGAGTATGTCATGTAATTACCACTTCATTCACCGTAATTTTATCTATCACTTTCATGTAAATTTACGTTGCTTGCTGTTATTTATAATGTAAAGGGTGTTTTTTTAACAGTGCAGGGAGGGTTTATACAGTACGTAAACGTAAAAATAATTGTGAAATACCTATGTACATGAGTATGTCATGTAATTACCACTTCATTCACCGTAATTTTATCTATCACTTTCTTATAAATTTACATTGCATGCTGTTATTTATGAAGTAAAGGGTGGTTTGTTAACAGTACAGGGAGGGTTTATACAGTGTAAACGTAAAAATAAATTAAAATATCTATGTACATACAGGCTGATCCTACTCCGCGGTTTTCCTGGTTCGCGCCGGGTCCCGGAACCAAACTACCGCGATAAGGGGGGGAACACTGTACGTATTTTCCATCCCACAATACAACTAATGGAAGGAATGAGGATGTAAGTATGAGAAAGCCCTGGTGCCTCCTTTTTTTTTCATTTGCAGCTATGTTGTGAGTTTCAAAATGATCTTGCATCAAGTAAAAAACTTAACTAAAGGTAAAATAAAAGAAAAATACTAAAATATCTCACCAGCCACGGATCATATGGGGAATTGCAACCATTCGTATGTATGATGTCCACGTAATCAGCGTCAGACCTGTCAAGACGCTCGTCTGGTCCTACCTGATGATACAATAGTCCTGCCGGATCCAGCCCTGTAACATTAAAACAAAACAGTTAATATTTGCTTACACTAAATATGAATTTTATATGTTGTTGTTGTGTGCCAATTTAGTGTCACTATTATTCCCCATTGTGGGATGGATAGAAAGTTTGGAGCTAGGGACTCGAGGCAAAATGCTTTCCCTAATGCCCCATGTTGGCTCATACACAGATTTGTTACTCCCCAAGCCAAGAGCTCTAACTACTGCAGTCTCCACTAATTATAATCCTCCATATACACTGTATTTGAAAAAGTCACGCTGGTATTAGGAATATTTTCTTGCATTATTGCTTTTGAAAAAAAATTCCTCAACTTCTTCTCTCGCTTTTCCCATATCTATATGGGGTTGCGGTTTCTTATCAGCCTTTACCACTCTCTCTTGTCCAATGCTTCCTCACCACTGAGGTTCCCTCTCTCAAGTCGTCCCATCTTCTTCATGGTTTCCCTTTTCCTTTCATTCCTTCCACCTGTAGCTCCATCATCCTTCTATCAATCTAGTCTTCATCTCTCCTCATACAATGTCCATACCACTGAAGCCTTCTTTCTGGCATCTTCTTTCCCACTTGTGTCACCTTGGCTGTTCCTCTAATTCTCTCGTTTCTGATCCTATCCCTCGTCACACCCGACATCCATCTCACCATTCTCATCTCTGCCACTTCCATCTTTCTTCCTTGTACTTTCTTAGCAGGCCACGTTTCCGAGCCATATATCATCGCTGGCTTTGCCACTGCACGATATATCATGCCTTTCACTCTTGCACTAACCTTTCTATCACATATCAGTCCAGAGCATTTCCTCCAATTTTTTCATCCTGCTTGTATCCTCCCATTTATTTCTCTATCCAGTTCACCATCTTGCGACAGATTTGAACCCAAGTACCTGAAATCCTCCACCTTCTTTAACCTCTCCTGTGCCAAGTGCACTTGGCTGTCATCATTTTGTTCTCCCATCTGCATGTATTCTGTTTTGTCCCAGCTTATCTTTAGCCCTCTACTTTTCAACTCGTCCCTCCACCTGTTCAACATCTCCTCCACTTCCTCTCTGGTCTCCGCCACCAAGACTATATTGTCGGCAAATAACGTAATCCATGGGACCTCCTCCAGTATCTCCCTCACTATCACATCCATGACCAGGTTGAAAGGGTATAGAATCAATGCCGACCCCTGATGTAGTCCAACTGTCACTGGGAACTTGTCAGTCACTCCAGCAGCTGTCCTCACTTGTACTTATCCTGGCACACCCTTACATACTTTTCTGGCACTCCCTTCTCCCGCATGCACCTCCACACTTCCTCACTTGGTACTCGATCGTAAGCTTTTTCCAAGTCAATAAAAACCAGATGTAATCCCTTCTGTTTCTTTCCATTTCATCAACTACTGTTGTAATATCAAGCGATATTTTTAATTATTATAGATTTGTAAGTGGCTGAAAGAATTGAATAATGACCACATCTTTCTACATACAAAATCTGCAATACCACTTATAAGGGGGTTGGCTGAGTTAAAGCAAAAAACTTGACTCTTCTCGGGAAAAAAGTACAAAGGAGGGGACCCACAGTCCCCTCGCTCTGCCCCATTCAGTTCTCTTTCAAGACACGCACAGAAATGCAGAGGAGGAATTTTGGAGAACAGAGGTCTTCTTGCCCCCCCTCAATGGGAAAGAACACATACTAACCTGTTATTCTTCCATATTTCCCATAACTTTTTGGAATAGCCTTAGATGACAGACCAGCAATATGGGCACCGAGTGAATGGCCAATGATATGGACGTCTTTAAGATTTAAATCTATCTTATCAACGAGGGTTTTGATAAGGTATTCAACATCTTTCGCAACATACGCGACCCTGTGAACGACAATGTAATAGTCCAAATAGGTAGAACCGGCGGGCCAGTCCACAGCAATGACATTAGAGTCAGATACCTTCAACAGTTCTGTAAAGGAGAGACACCATATGAATTTAAAGCACAGATTTACGTGGAGCAATTCGTCCCTATAGTCAAATTGGGGTGGACATAGATTTATTGGGTCTGGGGGATTAAAATGGATGCTCTTCCTAGAGGTATGAGGTGGACTCAAACCACGTTAGTGGCTTACTGACTTGCAAGTTCTATCACTTTCTTTCCTGGTTTATGTGTCGCTGTAAATCCCCACTAGAAGGAGATGGAACCGACAGGTTGGAACTGGGAAATTAAGGTTGGATGCCATTCTTGTTGTCCCACAGTATGCTCAAACATAAGTGTATAACTTTCCGAGTCAAGCGTTCTAATTTCCGCACTATGAGGGTCCCCGAATAATAGAAGCAAGTACTAATTAGAAATAAGATGTTAACTTACTCTCTTTCATTTGCAGAATCCAATCTTCCAGTCCCCAACCTAGAAATCCATGAATAATTACAAAAGTCCTTTGAGCTCTGAAAGTGGAGTTATACAAGCTCCCTCTATCTGATGGATCTAAGACTTCTGTCTTATTTTGTTGTGTAGACCTGAAGAGAAATAAAAAAAAAGAATTATAATTCATAAGAGGCCATGAGGTGATGGTAAGGCAGCTGTGGCAGTTGGGCCTCGAAGTATATGATCCCTGCCCACTTACCCTGTGAGTGACCAAAGCAGTGTGGTGGAGGGGCATTGTGCCGACCCTTTACCCCTCAGAGGCTAAGAAGACTGATCGAGGTATTTTAGCTTATGGTGAATGTGTGCTTTGACTCGGCCACCCTCTAACAAAGGGGATAGAGGCCATTGTATGTGTGTAATATATTCGTGAGGTACATGACTAGAACAACAATATATGTAATACCCCTTGTATGAGGGGTGGCCAAGTCAAAGCACACATCCAACGGAACCAAACATATTTTGATCATACCTTTTAGCTCCTTGGCGATAAAGGGTTGCCACAATTTCTCACCACCACCCTGCTTAGCTCGTCAACAGGGTAAGTGGGCAAGGAAATTCGGCAAAAAGTTGCCAACAAAGCCACTTATTTACACAAACAAATAACTAGCTCCATGCAGGATACAGGAAACCTACCGAGTCCATAGATAAAAGTGTTTGACTTCTAGCGTCTCCCTTTGTGCGCGACTCCTTGTGCTCCTATGATTATTTACATTTCCTGTTGAGATTAGAGATGAATTGGTGTCACTAGTTAGGAGTTCTTCAACTTTCTCCTTTATTCCACAGATATTTATTAAGCCATATATTTAATGAAATTACATCCCTAAACAAAAGAATAATAAACAATACAGTATTTTATATTTTGTTCTATCAATATACAAAAGCCATAATCTCCCTTACAAGGGGGGTGGGTGAGTCAGCAAAAATCTGAACATTTCCACTCTCTTCACTCTGCCCCATTTGGTAATCACACAGAAAAAGGAAAACATTGAACAGTTTAGAAAACTTTCAGGAGCTGAACACAGAACATGATGCCATGAAAACTTCCTTTGCAGATGCAGTAAAGGGGAATGTGGCAGTAAAAGAAGCTGTGAGGGGG